>KN886483.1:21488-36017 GCA_000934455.1 Apostichopus parvimensis
GGGGGCAATACTGATGGCCTTTGACTCCTACAATATTACACCAAAATGGAGCTCATCACCAAACCATTTCTTTGTTCTGACGGTGGGGATGGGGGGAGGGGTCTTTTGATACAGATTTTTGAGTATCACCGACTATCTTTATTCGTAAAAACCTATTCAAGACAAGACCTTACATTTGATACACATCGGTGGTAGAAATCTGTCAGAAAGTGAAATTTGAAAGTACTAGAAAAATACAGGATTTATATTTTTAGTATCCCAGCATGAGTAATCTGTGCCCCCATCTCTTTTATCCGACTAGTCATGCCTCCGTCGGTACGTACCTGTAACTTTGTTCCGATCTTCCTCGCCTCTTTCACATCCTCAGCGGTGATGGTGACATTCTGCCGTCTCCTCCTATCTCTCGACTGCTTGCTACTCATCGATTTCGAAGCCGTTGCTTCCTCTGATGAAGAAAAACCAATAAAGAAACACGAAATATAAAAAAAAATAGCCAAGTTCCTGAAAAAGACAAGCTGGTTGAAGGGGGTTTTATTCCCTGGTATTAAGCTTCCTGGTTTTAGAAAGAGTCCTGTGTCGGTTTCTTTTGCTGTATGCACAAGACCAAAAATTATTCTCGGTCTTGTTGAAGTGGTACTACATTTTAAGGATTTCGTTTGTTGACAAACTGCTTGAAATACTTCTCAATTTTATCACAGATTAAAGTATGTTTATAGAGACAATTTACCAGCAAACAACTTCAAGTTTCCCCAAAATCATTGTAGATTGAAATTGAAGTGCAAAGGTTGTTCCCATTTTGATTCTTCTCTCCTTTGATAATAGTGTTTTGGGAAGGAGGTGTCAGGGCTCCAAAGAACATAGAGAACAAAATATTGCATTTTTTTACCCCTCTACTACTATGACTTCTGTGCTCACTAATGTAGCCAGTAAACTTACCACAGGGAATATGAAGTATGCTACAGGGATAAACCCCATCATCATCATCTCCATAGGCAAATAATCATTCATTCATTGATACTGCCCAACCATTTGCTAATTTTACCTTGAGCACTGGACGAAACTGGTCTCTTTTCATCTTTCTCGATCGTTTTGGGAGTAGTTCCTGTCGAGACTGGTCTCTGAGAACTCCTCTCGATTGTCTTAGTAGCAGTAACATCAGTTGAAACCGGTCTCTCTTTGTCCCTGTTAATGGTCTTAGGAATACCACTAGTTGAAACCGGCCTCTCTTTGTCTCTGTTAGCGGTCTTAGGAGTAAGACTAGTTGAAACTGGCCTCTCTTTGTCCCTGTAAATGGTCTTAGGAAAACCACTAGTTGAAACCAGCCTCTCTTTGTCCCTGTTAGCGGTCTTAGGATTAACACTAGTTGAAACCGGCCTCTCTTTGTCCCTGTTAGCGGTCTTAGGATTAACACTAGTTGAAACCGGCCTCTCTTTGTCCCTGTTAGCGGTGCTAGGAGTACCACTAGTTGAAACCGGTCTCTCTTTGTCCCTGTTAGCGGTCTTAGGAGTACCACTAGTTGAAACCGGCCTCTCTTTGTCCCTGTTAGCGGTCTTAGGAGTACCACTAGTTGAAACCGGCGTCTCTTTGTCCCTGTTAACGGTTTCAGCTGCTGGCTGACTTTCCTCTGCTTTATTTTTATCTGTAAGTTCTTTACTTTCTGCATCCAGCAAAGACTCCTTTGGATCCCCTTCTGTGAGATGAGAAATTATTTGATAATTAGCTCGATGAAAAATACCAAAAAAGTGACAAAAGAAAGTGGGAGAAAAGTGGAGCTGGTATTTGGAATTATAGCAGCTGGGTGCATTTGGTTGCAAATTTCTGATAATTTTGCCCAAAAAGGCAACAAATTTTGATGCAAAATAAGAATTCAAATTCAATAACTTCTAGATTTCTTTTCTTTACATTAAATCAACATCAAATAGATACTTTTATAGTTTAATGACTCCTGCTCATTCTGAAAATTTATACGCCCATAAGTGTTTTTCTTTCACCTTAGTCAGTATAATTCATGCATCTAAAAAAATTGCAAATCAAAGCTTTTCAAAGAGTTTTTTTCCATCGTTATTTGAACAAAAATTAGAGCTAAAGAACTACACTGCTATGGGAATTTATTATAAAAACTATACGAAATATTTGACAAAAAATCCTCCACAGAAAATCACATCCATTATTCTTTTATTCATTAATTTTCCTTTGGCAGAGTTTATTTATTTAATTTTTTTGTTCTCGATTAAGCTTTCAAGGTTACCATACTTTATGACGATTGTCAAACATCTGCTTGGCCTATTGTATCAAAACAGCAATTAAAGTATGAACTAAAACTTTATTATCTATTGAAAGTCTCCCTAGCAAGAGCCATTACATGGTAAATTCACACAGCTGCCTTGAGTGAATCTCAAAATAAAGTCATTTTAATTATTCCAACTGGGTCTGTGTGTGTTGTATTTATGGCTCAGGTCAAAGTTTATATATAAACAACACAATACAAGCACAGTGAGGATAAATAATGGGAGAGAATATTTACAATACAAGATGGTACAATCTGTTTACTTTCATTCAAAAGAACAATTAGCTAGTAATTAATATAGCCTAATTGCCAGACTTGTGAATGACAATAACAACTTCTGCCCCAATTCTTATATTCGAAGAATTAAGGCATGATTAGCTACATCTGTAATGAAAGTGCTGTACACTAGATTTGACGTTGTGTAAGCGTTTCAAATGTAACCGATTTTTTTACATTTTTTACAAATCAACAGGGGAATGCATACAAGAAACAATTAAATAGAAACTACTGGTACCATAACTTTTGCCCCAATTGCTATATACACAAAGAAGGCCAGATTTAGTTGTAAATATGACATGAAAATATCGCAAGTTGAAGGTTAAATGTTTGATGCTAGTTTTAAGATATATGTAACAGACTATTTCAAGATCTTTTTTCTTATCAATCTACTGGGGAAGGAATACAACAGACAATGAAAAATAAATTACTGGTGCCCAGTGCATTTGCTTAGCAACCAACTTCTGTTAACGAATTACAAAATGAACCATTTTCAATATCCAACTGTGTGTGCGTGTGTATGTGTGTGTGTTGTACTGTGGCTCAGGTGGATTAAACACAACCAAAACGATTCAACTATGGAGAAGTCAAATAGCAGAGAGGATTCTTCTGTCAACGATTTTGATATTGTTCAAGTAAAAAGGAATTTTAATTAATATAACTCAACATTAAAATGAAAAATAAAGACGATTACAATTATCTTTCTAGATTTTTCATCAAATGAAGGGTCATGAGAATAGGGTGTAACCACGTATAGTTCTGGGGAATTTATCTTCCCTCCCCCCAGAATAAGCCAGGGGGCTCAGCCCCCCTCCCCCCCCACATCAGTGGCAGACAATATTAAAATAATTCCTAATGCACAGTGTATAGGTATATAACATGTATATGACAACCTAACCAGTAAAATTCTTCAACATTGTTTCACAAGTTGCAAACATAGTACCCTCCATTTTACCGAAATTGCTCTAAAGGGCACCCATCCATCCCCTGGATGATTTATTATCGTTTGCCCTTTCCCTAGCCCAAGGATAGGGTGGTTGCGTGCACCCCTCCCTGGTCATGGTTACAGAGTAATTCATGGTTCCATTTGATTCTCACTATTTCGTCACCCACACTTTTTCTTTGTTCTAATGTTAGTAATTATCATATATCAAACAATGTAAATTAGAAACATTCACAATACTCATTCATGTTTCACTTCATTAGCTTAAAAATTCCCACTAGGATCATTAAGTAACATGAACTGCCATGTTGTTATTGGGCTGTGGTGTATTGAATAACATTAAAAGAATGTACCAACAACCAACTCAACATTCTTTAACATTGTTAGCCCTCTCCCTAGCCCAAGGATAGGGTGGTTGCGTGCACCCCTGGTCATGGTTACAGAGTAATTCATGGTTCCACATGATTCGCACTATTTTGTCACCCACACTTTTTCTTTGTTCTAATGTTAGTAATCATATCACATATCAAACAATGTAAAATTAGAAACATTCACAATACTCATTCATGTTTCACTTCAGTAGCTTAAAATCTCATTAGAATCAGTAAGTAACATGAACTGCCATGTTGTTATTGGGCTGTGGTGTATTGAGAATAACATTAAAAGAATGTACCAACAACCAACCCAACATTCTCTATAATAACATACTGTGTGAGTTCTAAACACCTAATCTACGAAAAATAAAGAATCTAAAGTAAAATCAACTTACCCTTTTTTTTATGAAGTTCCAATTTTACATTGGCATAAAGTTTCTTAAACATTCCAATAGCCATTACGTACCCCTCCCACAAGAAATAATCATAATAATCTACAACTCCACCAGTGTGATAATGAACTGATACATAGAGGTGTATATATAGACATATATATGCATTTACTTAGAAGTGAATTGACTTGTACCGGGCGGCGCGTAACGGACGGCCTTAAGAAATCGCTGGCTTAAATTGAGTGAATGATAACGAGCTGTAAAAGCATGCTGGTATGAAGTACAGTGTGACATGCTTGATATTACAAAGGGATTCCCACCAAGGGTGTACAGAAGCAGAAAGAATCCTGTCTTAGTTATCAATAGGACAGGGGACGGTAAGTCAGGGATTGTAGCGTCCACAAGTAGCGTACCTTAAATCAGCGTTTTGATTAGTTTGGTTAATTCCAACCATATTTTAAGAAATATTCTTTACGTTTGGATAATATTTTGACCATACCAAAAAAGGCTGCTTTTAAGCAAGAAATTTTACTGCAGAAATCCAGGATGAAAATGAAATTTGTAACACAGAGAATACCATTTGGATATGACATGAAATAATCTCACTTCTTAACAACACCAACAGTCGTCACTTAGTATTACTCCATCAGTATCTTGATCAAATTGACAGCATTTACTTTACGGAGCAGACCCTGGGCTCTGTGTTCGTTACTAAAACAAGGTGGATTGATTTTAGACCTCCACAAGTTTACATCAGGTTGCTTTCACAACCTCCCCCCCCCCCCTCCTGGCTCACGATCAACAAACAGAAATTTGAAGTTGATGTACTAGCAGAAAAAGGCCAAAAACCATAAGCTAGGTGATATGCTGTACTGCTATCAATGCCAACTACTTTGTGTTAAATTACAGCTGTGACAAGGAACAACTAAGGTAGGTTAAATAAAAGATCTATGCTGCTCCTGGGTTAGTCCCCAAGCTGCGTTTACATTACAAATTTCACTCTGAATGCTGGGTCAGATCCTCCACCTTCCCTGCGCCCCCCCCCCCCCGAATCCTCCGGATCCACCTTCTCACTCAGGGGTAAACGGGGGCTTATGTTAAACTGACGAAAACTGCTTAAACTATTTTACCTCATCTGCACCCCCTCCTCTTGCCCCTTCCACTGCTCTCCCTCTCCCCTCCCACTCCAAAGGACAATTCCAACTGGGCCAAGTATTCTAACAAAGAATTTCATGGGTTCAATCTGATCCCAGTTTCATGTTGAGCAACTACAATTTAGGGTTAAAATCCCAAGAGAAGTTTGTTTCTTTTTCATCAACTTAGCGATCTATAGATGTAACATATCCCACGATTTTGTACCTTTAAATAACAAGCTTACAAATTTGCTACAATTTATGACTTCTACCACCCTTGCCATTGTACAGCCTATGTTTCTGTGTCAATGAATGCAGAGCTGGACTAAAGGATCGGGCCACTGTTTCATGTCACAATGGCCTCAAACCATAGATCCCACACAGATCCACATGTATTAAATACATGAGCGCTGATTGGTCAATTACAGGCCAAGGTAAAAGCTATTGAGTTCATTCTTTGAAATTCAGAGCACCTGACTGAATTTTTCATCTTTTTATAAAGATTATTCAAGCACATCATATTTTCCCCCCTGTCTGGACTGTATTTCTATATACACTCTATTGTAACTAATAAATGCTACGGATCAATGGTCAGGGCTCTTTGTTGTGGCATACCACTTGCCAGGAAATGTGTAGACAAGGATATGGTAATGGACATCTTTAAAGGCATTGAAGACTTGCCCCAAACAGCGTGCCGCCATCTTTAAAAAGTTAACTTTCGTTTGCTTAAAAGTGAAGTTTTTCTCTTGTCGCTACAAAATGCAGACAGTATGAAACGTGATACCTTGTTATCTTTAGCTGGACCTGAGATGTCCATCACTGCTATGTGCACTGTGTTGTGGGTATTGACCGCAGCTGTTTGTACTGACTATACACTTATGTCTAATTACCAACGGTAGCAAGCTGTGTGCGTATTTTCTGGGATCGATGGTGGTGTCTAACACTTCTGTTACACCTCATTCAAAACTAGGTCAGATTACCGGCATGAGACGTTTCTTTGTGCGTGAGTCTTCACACCCTTTAAGGTAAAGTCAAAACCCTTATCTCTTTTCTAAATATATATCTCGTGCAAATTACAAACTTACCAGCAAAAAAAGCAAAACCATGACACAGTATTACCAACCAAGAAGACAGGCTCAAAGTGTTTGTTGGTAGAGGTCACGGTGGTCATAATTGTACTATCAAATATTTGATTTTTCAGTAATCGTGTGACAACTTGCCGTTTCACTTTCGGTCGATATTTAATTGAAATATACTTGTGAACCATCAGAGACGGTATTAAGTCTCCCTTAAGCTGACCTGGATCAAATATTCATGAATTTTTCAGATCGGTCAAGAGATTGACCTTTCAGGAAAGTACAGTCAAGTTGATATAATCGCTGCTGGGGGAGTCAATACCATAAATACCACACTTGTTATATATTATTGCAGTGCCTCCTGAATAGACAAGCAACCAATAGGAATCAGTGCCATGCCATGTGATGGCTCACTTAAGAGTCAGTTAATTTGTTTTCTTTGCATTATAAGTGATGTCAACGAGGTTGGAGCACAGCAGATAAAACACACCGGACAATCACACGTGTATACATGCAATGGCTGCCTGGTGTAGCAGCACAAAATATTGGTATAGCACTGTCTTGCTTAACATTTTCCACTATTTGCACCCCTAGTCATCGGAAAAAGAACCTTTGTGCCCCCTTTACTTTTAGATAGCGCTTTTGAAATTACTCTTTCGTTAGATTTGTTGTCACTGCTATAGTAATTGACTCCCTTGGAGCCCTGCTTCGTACCCCCAAAGGTTACATGCAACCTAAGTTAGTTAAGAAACACTCCTGTACGCTTATCTACAATGCAGTCACAATGTATCCAGAGCCTGGAGTAGCTTCCAACCTCACCCAACACAAATCAAGTGTATTTATCAAGAGAATCCACATTTAGAGCTAATTAAAGAGCTAATTTATAGTCTAATAACATGCTTCAGAAAGCCTTTTGATGTCTAAAATTTTCATTTTTTCCTGGGTTAGCACCCCCAGACCCTGTACATGGGAGTCAGCATCAACTATCCCTGGGCTACATTACTAGATCTCCTTTACAAAAATCCTTGAACAGCCTCTCCCCTTCCGTAAAGATTCATGCACCTTCTATAATGGTTCATGCCCCCTTCCACAACGGTTCATACCCCCTCCATAAAGGTTCATACCCCCTCCATAAAGGTTCATACCCCTTCCATTAAGGTTCATGCCCTTTCATGAAGGTTCATGCCCCTTCCATAATTAGGTTCATGCCCCTTCCATAAAGGCAGGTGCATACCCTTCCATAAAGGTACATGCCCCTTCTATAAAGGTTCATACCCGTTCCATAAAGGTTCTTGCCCCTTCCATAAAGGTTCATGAATGCCCTTTCTATAAATGTTCATACCTCTGCCTAAATCCTGAGCACACCACTACCCATGACACAGTATTAAACAAGTATGCATATAAAACGAACGGAGTAGAAATAACACCAATGTGTCGCGAGTATAATGCATATCAGACTCAGAACCCTGCTTTAACTTTGTGTTATCACTCCTACCGCTTGAGCGCAGGTGTTGCCAGATGGCTAATTAAAAGTTGATGATGAGCAAGCGTGCCATCGATTTAATATTTCTTGGACCGTTGTCAGGATTTTATGGCAGGTGTGTACATAGTTTCTTCAGACCTAAATGACAGACATATCTGGCGAGTCCTAACAGTGTCTTTATCGCTATCTATATATGTATATATATGTATTATTAAGTCATGTTTGGCATCCCATAGATTGCAGGGTATGCAAACACAGTACACATTATAATTCAAAGGAGTATAAAACATTATACAAGGTGGCGTGCATTTGTGTTCAATGTTGATATTTAAAGTCCAGATTCAAATTTATGAATC
Source organism: Apostichopus parvimensis (assembly GCA_000934455.1). NCBI lineage: Eukaryota > Metazoa > Echinodermata > Holothuroidea > Aspidochirotida > Stichopodidae > Apostichopus > Apostichopus parvimensis. The sequence continues at coordinate 29,809 of KN886483.1, forward strand.
TATAGACACAGAGCTTGGACAGTAAAACCAGGGAGCTTCAGTGTTACTCTTACTGGTTTTTGAAAATGTATTAAAACATTAGACTGCCTGGTGTTTTGATCATAGCAGAATCTTTTGCAACCCCCTCTCATTTTTACACAGTTTCCTATACTGGACTTTTCTCAGCATTTTATTGTCTCTCTTTCTCTTTGCTCATATACAGAATATGGGAAAAGGAATATTAATATTTTGTTCTACGATTCTGTTATCCATTTGTTTATCAAAAGTGAAAGAATCTGAATGGAAATGAACAGATGTGAAATGTGGCAAATTAATTAAGCATATCTATAGTCTATTAAATTACCAGATCAGAGGGAATGGGAAAGGAATAGCTATAAGGTGTGTGTGGGGGTGGGGGGAGGGGGTGAGGAGGAGAAGTAAAACCTGTTTCTAACGAACTATGAAATATTAAAATTGCTCCAGTCTGGTCATCCTTAATTCAAACATTAGCGATGTCAGGTGAGGGTCCATGGGGAGAGGTGGGAAGGAGGTTCTCACACACCCCTTCTCCTTTCCAACTTCACATTTAAGCAATTAACAGTTGCTATTAGCACAACCTTCCTTGTAGACCTAATCATAGACCTAAGTTATAGCCTAAATACGCCTCAAAATGCCACATTTCATGCATCAAATTTAAGTTCGTCTGAAGGAGGACCCGTCCCTAAATGGTTGCTGGTATTCTCTCTACCATATATACTACATGCAATGGGTAATTACTGGAATGTACACACCACAGAATTTGATGGACAGAATAGTTCCTAAATGATAAGCATAATTAACACATGTATAGGATGTACACTTAACACAATGAGGTGTGTCTTAAGGAGCCTCATAATGCGGTTTAGTCTAGAGAGAACACTGGTAGGCTGAGACTTGTAGTAGAGGACATCCACATGTGGGTACATATATGAGACATTAGTCAAAATGTTGGAATATAAGTCAACATTTGGGGAGTGGGGACACTAAAGAGTTTCCACGGGTGGTTAAGTCTTTGGAAAATTCGTCAACATGTTGAGAAATTAGTCAACATGTGGGGCAAACTAAAAAGCTTCAATAGGTGGTTAAGTCTATGAGAAAGTAGTCAACATGCCCGTAGGAAAATAAGTCGACATGTTGGGATATTAGTCAACAGGTGAGGGCATGAAAGAGCTTCAGTACATGTTTAAGTCTATGGGATACTAGTCAACATGTTTGGGATCTCAGTCAAAATGTTGGGGTTACTAGACGAGCATCCATGTGGGTATATGTTTTGTAGGGAATCTACATGTGGGTGTTAAGTCTATAGGATTTTCGACATATATGTTAATCGACATGATAGTCAACATGCGAGTGAAAATCTCACCATGTTGAGTCTTCAAGAAAATAAAAACTCCAGAAAAGTCTCTCGCAAAACCAACAGATTGGTTAGTCTTGAGAATTGACACAATTAAGGGTAATTTAACTAAGAAATTACCAAAGTATTTTCCAATATTTTTGCACCGAAAATAGTTTTTCAATCCTTTTTCGGAAGTGTAAACATACATGTTCAAATCTTCAGGATTTGATTGCTTGTTTTGGAAGAGTATTTAGCATATCTGAAGAGTTAAAATGTCTCCTTGTGACATTGATAGATATAACCAGCAATACGGTGTCTGTCAGGCGCGTAGCAAGGAATTTGCCAAGGGAGGGGCAAACCTGTAGGCAAATTATCGGAGCCGTAGATGGGGCATTGGAAACTATCTAAGCGTATCGCCACCATTTGGTTGGCGTGAAGCGTACAAGAAAATTTTGGCCGAAAATGCCCCCCAGATCGCTGGGAATGGCACTTCCCAGGCCTTGTAAATTGCATCTAAGCATTTTCTATTTTGAAATTACTAGCGATATCATAAAAACGTACCAAAAAAAATGCTCAATGCCCCCCCCCCCTGGCTACACGCCTGGTGTCTGTGGAGGTAAAAAATTACAAAAATGCAATGGACATCTTCAAACTCACAAATGAACGTTACAAACTTCTTACCTTCATCTTTGGACGGGAAGACATCGGAGGAGACGCTGGAGACACTGTTCTGCCTCTCGCGGTGTCTGGCTAATATCTGGTACGTACTCTCACCATCCTCGGTTTCGGACCTCCTTAATCTGCGAAACCAGTTGAGAAGATATGCACATATTAAGCTACAGTCAAAGGTCTCCATATCGTCTAAAAGGCAGCAAATCCTTGACATTCACATCATGTCTCTTTCTTCCTTCTCATCGAGAGAGACATTGCAAATTTATAGTAAAATTCTTCATATATTTGTACTTCCACATATTGTAACCATTTCAATTTCTTTCTTTTACAATTTAACTGATTTTTGAAGGATCAAGAGAAGTCATTTGCTGTAATGGGATTCAGATCAGTAACCTCAAAACAGGCCAGTGCAACAGTAATTCTTCTTCTCCCTTGTCGTTGTCAGTCGGCCTCAAAACTTTTGTCTGTTTTGTAAAAATTATTTCCAAAGATATTTCCAAAAACAAAAAAATATCCACGAAGGTCAAACGTTTTCTATAAAATAGTACAAATCCAGTCCAGCTGGGGGAAGTAAACAAACTGAAGAGTTTTGCCGCAGGAATAAGAGCAGGTAAACAAAGTTCGAATGAACCAATCTTTGACCAAAAAACTTTAAAAATGTCTAAAATGAAGACGTGCACAACAACATTACAAGTCATGATCAAAACCAATTCTAGAATTATACTAACAAGCCGAACCAGTCTTTATAAATGTCCATACATCCATCACAGGCTTAAGATCACCTGTCTTAAGTTTAACGATGGTGAGTTTAAGTGCAATAAAGTCCTTTTCGAGTGGAGCTAACAGTTAATAATATACTCTTAAGTTCAGTCCCTGAGATGTGTCAATATAGCAAAAATTCCTGGATCTCTAGGTTGATTAAGACCGGCCACGAGAGCCTGTTGCACACTCGATAGTGATCACCGTTCCCACCGGCAAAAAGTCAGATAAAAAGTACGTTTTTGGGACACCAGCAAGTCAAGGCAGTTATATCTAGATATATATGCTGGTAGAACAGCAGGCAAAGGATAGGTGCTCACGGATGATATACACACCATTTTATTAACCTAGCTGTTACTCTTTCTGCGCTACAGTAACTCGCGGCAACGGTAGTGACACAGAGTGGAGGCATTACAACTTAACAATCTTCATATTATGAGTCCGTATGGATGATATGTTGTAGTAAGTGCAAAAAGAGTAGGTTTGTGATGGGTGGGGGTGGTAGGGGGAGGTGGGAGCGTTGAGCTAGAAGGAGAGAGGGGTAAGGGGACGATAAATACATTTCTGAACATTTGAATACATCTGGAAATTCAGCTGAAGGTACCTTATTTCCAATAAGGAAAAAACTCAACAAATGTAATTGGTATTCCTCTTGATTGATTGATTCCATCTCAAAATCAATTTGACTTCAATAAATTCAACTTTCACAGTCATTTTGCCAACTATTAATGTAAGCGATGGTATGCACTTTGGGGCTACCAGGTGCCTTAAATTAGGCAAGTATGTCAATGCCACATGCACGTAAAGAAATCAGTGCAACAGAGCGATTGTTTGAGGCAAAAGATAAGAGCTCACAATTTTAGTGTGACGAAAATTACTATCGTTTGCACGTCATTCACGCTGGTTAACAGTAATGTTGAGGGAGCCAATTAAAGATACTGAGGTCATTAATGTAGTAAAATTCCAAGGTTAAGAGTGGTAGCAAGGTTTGCAGTAAGGGTCATAGGTCACAGACTGGAGGAAGAGAAACATTAACAAAGATAGTACTGAGGCACACTAGAGCTGTATCATCATAAAAACACCATTGATATGTAGTAAAACACATACCTGCCAGTAGAAACCAAATGCATAGATGCCTAGATACAATTATGTGGCAATAACAGGAAATTCATAAATGGCAGGAATATCTATAGATTAAGTCTTGATTTGGTCCAGAAAAGAAAAGAACACAACATATGGTTGGAGTAATGGGACAGGGATAGGTCGAAGCAAATTACACAATATCTAGACTATGTGCATGGTAGGCTGGTACACAGTGCTCAAGCTAATGGCCATAGGGGCCTGTTTTAACCAATTAGTTGCATGATTTTGAGTCCCTTTTTTCCCCATTTTTATTTTAACGGACTGGATTGGAATCTTCTGAGGGCCTGCAGGTCCACCTGTTGAGGACCCCTGCTGTATGGCATGTATGGACTCTTATGTGTAGAATAGTAGGTGTGAGAGGGACAAGAGATGACCCCCACCCCCACACCCATGACACTTGTAAATATCAAGTAGTGAAGGTGAATTATAAGTAGCAAGTCTTGGCATTCCATGAAACAGAGCTTTGGATCAGTACATGAATAAAATTCATTATAAAGACATTTTCTTCACCAAAAAGGTTTCTAAAGTCATTTCCCCCAAAAACTGCCTGAATTAGATCTTAATTCTGAAAATTTGATGACAGTTAAACCAGATTGTAAGTATAGTTACAAAAGCAATACTCGAGCATAGTTTTAAGCTTCTCTGAAAAATGAAACTATGAACATGCTTGTCAATTTGTGATTTAGAAGAGATTGTTACAGCATGCTGAGCTTCCCCTCTATTTCCTTATGACTCTTAATGAGAGCGTGGTGGCCAATTGGCAAATATTATTATTATTATTAATGATAATAACTTTTACATTTTCGGTTTCATTTTCATGTTTCAAATGTTTGCCTCTTAATTTAACACACCCTTTCCCTGTACAGACTTTTCCACATTTATCTTAATAAGTATAACTTCATTTTCACCTCTTTCTTCACTCAAAGAAAGTAGAAATCTTATAATTCTGCATGTTTCAAGGCTGATCCAGCACATTCTACCCTTCCTTTGAGAACTTATAGGCCATAATGAGGATTTTGGAGGGATAAGTTTAGCTATTTTGATTAATTTCTTCCCCTATCTATGTAGATGTTCCACTAATTCAAACAATCTCAAATTCCTTTATCAAAGATAACCAAGCTACCAATGCACCCTTTCTATCATTAATCTCTCACATCCTTGTCGGCCACACACCTTCCTCCCTTCGCCCCGCCCACCCCCTTCCTCCATCATCACTTTCCTAGAGTTCCTTCCTACTTTGATTGTTAATAAATGGAATGGCTTAAAGATCTGCTTATTGGCTCCAATTATAGCACGCTATAGCTAGGAAAGTTTGGTGATTATGTAATCGGCCTGCCACGGTTGTAAATCGACCTCAGGCTTTACAATTAGCCTGCATAGCTTCTTAACACCATTAGGCTCTTTGTGTAAACACTGTGTTGAAATATGTTCATGTCTACAGTAAAGTTAATCATACAGCGTTCACACAAAGACCCTCCTACAAGAAAAAATATGTGGTGAGGCATTGCAGACTAATTGGTCAAAACAGGTCATTTTAGGACCAAGGCAAATGGATAACATAATCTCAAGAAACTTTTCCATGATAGCGTAATATAGCTAGGGTCTATGTAGCAGACCTTTATTAAAGTTTGCTTTAGATGACTGACAACCGTCAACAATAACTGCTAATATATCCTTACAAATATTGACATAAACTTGTAACTGTTTGTCTCTACTGGTTTAACATTGACTTCAGCTGACCTTTACATTTTAATAACAAAATATTGTTCACTTAATACTGAACTGGCAAACAATGCTTCTCAGTGCATTAGCAAATTCTATTTACTAACTTCTCCAACACTACTGAAGTACAGAAACGGAACAGCTCTATGATATTTAGACTGCAAACTTAGCTGTTAGATATATCAGAATGCATGGTAGGCTACTTACTAACTAAGCTTCTTGAACAGTAAGGAATTCAAACTCTTGAGTTGGTATGTATGATCCTTAGACTGTATACCTGGCAATTTAGATGGTCCTTATGAAGGAAACTAGTGTGGGTCATTGCATAAGATCCTGAGACTACATACCTGGAGTTAGATAATCTATATGTGTGAAAGTAATGTGATGATCATCTGATCATTAGACTGCATACTTGGTGCTTAGATAGTCAGTATGCAGTGCATATGATCCTGATACAGTTTATTTGACTCTAGTGTAGTCAATACATATATCTGAAAGCAGTGTGTATGATCCCGCATACCTGACTCTAGTGTAGTCAATACATATATATGAAAGCAGT
>KN886483.1:45394-76932 GCA_000934455.1 Apostichopus parvimensis
TATTTTGATCCCAAACGGTCTTTGCTATGAAGAATATATAGTCCTCTCTAAACAGTGTAAAACAGTGAATAGTAAATCAAGCAAGTGAAAGTCTGCAGGATCATGTAGCTTCAGATTGTCCAATCCCATAAATGGAACAAGGAAAAGGAAAAAAATTGTAATTCATGGCATATCGACAAACTTGATATCAGATCTTAAAGCCACAGTTTGCATTCAAGGCATTGAAGACTCTCAGGATTAGTCAAAATATTTCCAAGCAGATATAAGTAATCAATGCTGATGAAGTTTCTATTAAAGGCATTGAAGACTCGTCCCTAACGGTGTGCCACGCTCTGAATAAAGTTAACTTTCCATTGCTTGCAAGTGAAGTTTTCTTCTTCCCGCTACAAAATGCAGACAGTATCTAGACCTCAGATGTGCATCGCTGCTATGTACACTGTGTTGTGGGTATTGACCGTAGCTGCATGTATTGACTGTACACTAGTGTCTAATTACCGACGGTAGCAAGCTGTGTATTTTCTGGGATCGATGGTGGTGTCTAACACTTCTATTACACCTCATTCGGAACTAGGTCAGATTACCGGCATAAGACGTTTCTTTGTGCGCGAGTCTTCACACCCTTTAATCAATTTGCCACGACCCTGGTGGCTTCCTACTCTAGTCACATAAAGATGGCAACGTGCAGACACAAAAAGAACTTAGCGTTCTCATCAAAGATTGTAAACCAATAAAACATAACGTTTAACGTTTTTGCGACTGAAATATTGTCTGTAAAAGACTCCTGAATATCTAATGATAAGTCATCGATTCGGAGCAGCCACTGAGACCTTATTTTTTAATTAAGCTTAATTGAGCTGTATGCAATATTCTGTGAATATTCATACTAAAAGTACACAGACTGGTAGCCCAACTATGATCGTAAAATTTCAGGTACAAGCTTCGTTGAGTAAAATAATACACTAAGCTTCTGCTGACAAAATCTCTGTTCGTGCTTGATCTCGTGAAATCTGGACTGAAGAATTTTGAGTTTTATCCGAAGTTTACAAGTTGTCAATTCAAGATCACTTCCTATGATCATTTAGATATATAAAATTCACCATGTTTTTATCTTTTGTGTTTTCATTAGAAAGAAAAGAATAGATTAGATATAAAGAAAGAGTTTAGGCCTGGGGAATAGAGTATATTAGGCAACTGGCATCGATCCAGTTTGGAAGATGTCAGTTCCAGAATTTCTTCTAATTTCTGATGTTTCCTCTTCTCTGTAGGCCTACCCCTTCTCCATCACCCTCCTCCCTTTTTAGATTCCAGGCAAACTTCCTTTTAACCTTGGAGAGTCGTATTTCTTATTTAAATGAGAAACCTTAATTACCACAGTTAGATCATGGGCAGAGAGGTCAAAGAGGTGTAGGCCTAGCATTATACATACTTTCCTTGTGTTAGGCCCCTAAGTGGTATTTAACACAACTGTGTGTTGCCATGCAGGCTTCACAGTCAAAGGAAGAATACAGAAACGAAACACAACATCAGATGACACACTCCACTGAAGTGGACGTGTCTACTTCAGTGGACGTGTCTACTTCAGTGGACTTGTCAACTTAAGTGGACATGTCTCCTTCAGTTGAGTTTCGTTGATTTTGTGTATGCATAATCGAGAGCTATAGTGAAAGCCTGTCATTGTAGTGAATCAAAATTATTTTAAGTTCTTTGAACTTAGTTAGTTTTGATGTAATCAAAAGACCAATTGTACAGTGAAAACGGATACAATGGTTGAAAAAGCTTTGCAATGGTGAAAAACGGTGGGAAAAAAAAAAAATCAGTTTTCAGAAACCGACAAGAATTTTCTAGGCCTCTCAGTTCTGATGATCTTTAACCCCAAGGGAATCCCTTTTGATTTTTTGACTTTTTTTTCTTTCTTTCTTTTGCCTTACTTATTGAATACGGGCATCATACATACTCTATCCTGTCACATGTCACTTTTAAGGGTTCGTCACAGAATTATCTCCAAACTTCCAAAATATCCGAAATGAGGATTAGCCAGGTGTACAGTCTTGTCAGGTACGGTCACTGGATTCACACGACACCCTTCTTCATTTTGTTTCTTAACCGGGCAACTGACAAACTTTATTTCCTCTAAGTGAATTTGATTATGTTCCTGAGGGCCAGATTAGGTTTGCATCCTGGCAATACACAGTCTAACAAGATTAGTTTTGTCAGTCTATTCCATTAGCTGATCATATCAACACAACCTTCCAAATACAGCAAGTTCTCTATATACCTTTTTCTTTCTCTTTCATTCTCTATCTATAGGGATGTTTCTAGTTTCGCACAATGTCGTAGCTCTTCAGCCACAAGATGGCTTATCACCAGCAACTTTGAACAAACTGAAGATATACTCCTCACAGACAGACAGACATGTCTGAAACGGTTAATTCAAATTTCAAATGACTTAGTTGGGCAGAGGACTTGTGGTGGTGGGGGGGGGGGGGGGGGGGGGGGATGGTAGAAGAAGCAAGGTGAAAAAGCAAAGAGCCTGACTGTCTTTCTTGAGAAAGGCCTTGTCTAAACACATTGTAGAAACAATGAACAATACCGATCCTGAGATTCTTTCTACGACAACTGGGCCCAGCGGTTGCCCCTGTAAATCGCAACATTAAATCTCTATATGTGTTCCAATCACTATATAAACCCAAAGTGTAACAAATCTCTTCTAATTGTCCCAGTCAATTACCACCTCATTGTTCTAAATCACTTTTAAAGTATATTACTTTCTTTTCTATCCTTCAGTTTTTATTTATATATAAGTTTTGCAAACAATTAACTCAAGATTTGTTTAATAGCTAAATTATGAAAGTGCATCTGTTACATACGTGTGTGACTTGTCGTCGTAATAAGAGTAGCTACCGATGCGACATGCGTTTCAGCTTGGCTTACACTTTTACAAAGGTTATGATGATAATAACACGATGTAAACCACATCTCCGGCTGTATCAGAGACTTTCCAAACCAAGAAAGATCGAGACATCACCTTGACATTCAGACGATCACTTCCTATGATAGACATCTGGCTTAAAGTTTATTAGTGATGATTAAATCGCTAATGAATGAACCAAGAAACTCCTACTTTTAGGAACCCGACACGCTGGTGTCACACGGAGTGCTTGATTGGGTTTATTGACTTCCTGTTGCACATTCAAAAAGCATCCTCTACACACATGAACTCAGATAAAACAACAACACATCCTAGTGTATGTGTTGGTATTTTGTACATAGGTGCGTAGCCAGGAATTTGTCAAGGGAGGGGCCAACCTGTAGGCAAACTATCAGAGCCGTATATATGGCTCTGCAAACTATCTAAGCGTAGCGCCACTATAGTTGGCGCAAAGTGTACAAGAAAATTTTGGCCGAAAATGCCTTCCAGATCGCTGGAAATGGCACTTTCCAGGCCTTGTAAGTTGCATCTAAGCATATTCTATTTTTAAATTACTAGCGATATCATAAAAACATACAAAAAAAGTATGCTCAAGGGGAGGGGGGCGTTTCCCCTTCGCCCGCCCCCCCTTGGCTACGCGCCTGTTTGTACAACAACATTACTGCAGAAAATGAATGGTTTAACCTTGTATCGAGAGCTGAGCAGTTTTAAACTACTACTTTTTCGACAAAAGCAGGGTTAATTTGCTTTCGTCCATCGACTTTTACAAACGTCAACCTTGTAGAACGCATCTCTCAAAATAAAATTAGAACACTAGAAATAGAAAAAAATAGGGAAAGGTTCATTATCAATCTAGTGACAAGAAGAAACCAGTAAGGCCTGTTTTTTGTTTTAAATTATAAAAATATTGCCAATCTGACACTTTTACATAGTAGTACATCGACAACATATAAAACTGAAAAATTAGACTCAACAGTATTAAATTCACTGTTCAAGATCAGAATAATGAGGATCAAAACTATGCAAGATTGATCACATTTGATTTGCATTTATAATATATAATTAAATCTTCCAAAACAAATAAGATCACTTTAAGAACTTTCTAATTAATGGATTATTTGTTAATTAATAACTCAAGACAGTTATTTTAGGTTAAAGAATAGATTTCTTTTGGGAGGCCGTGAGAGTTTTGGTAAAACTAATGCAAATTGGTGACCGCTTGCAAACAGCTTCATTTTATATGAAACAACAAACACGCAGATAACTTCAAGCATTCACGATTTACACTTAATTTGCATTCCAAGTGCAAACCACTATTTGTTCATTGAAGGTCATCAGTAGCATTGCCTGGCAATATGCCATAATGTTAAATATTGGTCACTCATGTTGAAAATTTAACAAACACTGATACACCTATTCTCAAAGCATGTTGTTTACTTTCTTCAAAACTTGAGAACACTTTTGAAAGGTCATAATCCGTGGGAATTTGCTTTTCAAAAGCCTCAGCAATTTAAACTTATGGTAGGTAAAATTCTGAGGTAATACGGATGAATTTTAAAGAAACCTATCACCACATATCGGCTATGATGTCACAACCTTGAATATTACGATCTTAATTATCATGCAGATTTATTCACTCATTAAACTGACCTTATGCGGAACTTTCCCCTGTCAGAACCGGAAGAGGGAACGTCCAAATCTGGTGAGAGATGCAAAGAGAATATCCAGTAAACCCTGGATCATACAAAACAATATTCTGCTGGACAGGGGGAAGGTACTCTTAAAGGAGGGGTGGTTGTGGATCCAGGGAGCCAGGGGGTGTGAGAAGTATTTTTCTTTATGTAATTTCCCTTACCTCTCTAATTACAACACGTTATGTCTATTTTAATTACTATGTAGGCCGACTGACATGTTAAGTGGAAATCAACAATTTTCAATCTGTCAAATTTTTCTTCATTATTTGAAGGGAAACCATTGATGTCTTAATCCATGGTCCACAAACTATGGGGCACAATGGGGCCAAAAGTGATTTGCAAACAATTTTCGGTGGTCTGTGAGATTTTCAAGACGTACACAAATAAGTTAATATACAGTTTTCGTAGCTTGTCCTAATGAGATCCTTATTGTCCAATTAAGTTTTAATGTATTCCAAGCAATTGAGGAAGGAAACTTCAAACCGTTAAATTACAAACTGAGCTTTAAATTGATATGGTACTTCCTGTAGACTGATTGCCTCATAAAATTAAATACCTACAAATCTGGGAGATTATAACATACACAAGGCTCCTCCAATCCCCCATCCCACCTCTCCCACCCCGGCCCCCATCCCCACCTCTTTGAATCTAAGTATACTTGCATAACTCTTGCACAACTGCATGTCCCACTCATGAGTCATCTAGTGAAGTCAACCAGAACCCTCAGAAATCCAAACATCTTGCCCAAATATAGAATTCAACTGTACAGAAATTCGTTCATATACCGTGCAGCAATGTTTATACAATTTGATAGTTTAGAACCTTTCTTATAGTTTCAGTAATGACTGTTTCATCATTTTATGTTTAAACCATTTAACAATCTTATTTCTTTCACTTACCATTTACCATATCATTTGTTTAATCTTAACAAGAACTGTTTTTTGATGTACGCCTATTTATAAATATTTTATATTTATACTGGTTTAAAATAAATTGAAATTGAAATCGAAATCACTATCCATTAACTACCGACTGATCACTTTCACTTCGGTTATAAGACAAAGTTCTATTTTCTAAAGAAAGGGCAACAAGTTCAAGCAAGTCCAAATTCGAATCGAGAGGAAAAGATCTCTGTAAAAGACGTTGATGAAAAAAGTTCACTTGAAAAGAAATCCAAATGAACATTATTAATTAAGAGTTGATTAGTGAAATATTTTACTGACACAAAAAACATCAGCTTAAAAACCAGGAAATAGAAGTCGACTTCAAGCCACAAAACGACCCAATGATGACAGTCATGACACAGGAACATGTTTTATGATATTTTACAATGAAAAAATAATAAATAAAAATGTTGAAAAATGTGACAAAAACAGTCAAAATATTACAATTTACCACACTTGTAAATTTTGTTGGGCTACTATTATTTCAGAAAGTGGGCTTATATCCCTATTAAAGTTTTCTCACTAAAATAGGAAACAAATTACCAATGTCACTCTATATTAGATTTAAAGGACAAATATCAACACAATCTTCACTGTTAGGTTGTATCATACAAATCTTTGGGACGAAGAGCTTCACCCCCCCCCCCCCCATATCTACATCAAATCTAGTTGCTATGCTTGGGTGACATGGCAGTCATGGAATTGGCCAGCAGCCTTGTTGTCAGTCTGTGACATACATCATCATGCTCTCAGCAGATGGAACCATTTGCATTCTCTTTGTAGTTTTTCCTTCTTATATTTTTAAGGTCAGTGCACACAGCGTTGACACTGAAATGGATGCCAATATTTTTAGGTCATGTTAACCACTGCAATATATTTTAAATTGAACATTTACGGAAAAAAAAAACATTTTTATCACAACTCCCCCTCCCCCCCCAAAAAAGCATCAACAATAATATTGTAGTAAATAAAGAAAAATATGGATACGTGATGTCATACTCAGACTTGTTCAAGTCTCTATGTGATGTAATAATAAAAATTGAAAAATCTTTCAAATGTGGAATTGAAATTTTAGCTATTTGGAAACATGGACTGGACTAAGAAAGATCTGGCCAGGAAAGAGGGTGCACTTCGGCCTCTTTTTCCACTAAACGTGCTTCGATGACTTTGAAGGGTGTGAAGACTCGCGCCAAAACAAACGTCTAATGCCGGTAATCTGAACTAGTTTCGAATGAGGTGTAACAGAAGTGTTAGACACCACCATCGATCCCAGAAAATACACACACAGCTTGCTATCGTCGGTAATTAGACACTAGTGTACAGTCCATACATACAGCTACGGTCAATACCCACAACACAGTGTACATAGCAGCGATGGACATCTCAGGTCCAGATAAATGATAACAAGGTATCCTGTTTCATTACTGTCTGAATTTTGTAGCGACAAGAAGAAAACGTCATTTGCAAGCAACGGAAAGTTAACTTTTTCAGAGCGTGGCACGCAGTCTGGGGCGAGTCTTCAATGCCTTTAATCCAGAACATGCCTCGTACATGATACATCTGAGCTATATGAACTCAATGTGATCGAAGCAGCTGAGACTGTTTGCAGCGTTGACTTTATGAGATTACTGTATATATCCTACCTGCTGATAGATTTCTTGGAAGGGGTGATGAGATGGATAAATAGGAATTTCATCATTTAATGCAATCAGGAAGAGAAGGGTTATTGATATGACAGAGGAAGTAGGATCTAGATGGAACGATAAAGGGAAACAGACCCTAGAGGAAGATGAGGATGGGAGGTACCGCAACCTCCGGATTTACAGGAAGGGAACAGAATTAGAGGAAGACGGGCGGATGGAAAGACAGCTCTCCGACCTCAAATATGACATTAAATATGACAGGAATTAGTCACAAGATTCACATGTAGTAGCTACAGTGATGAGCTATAGTCAGTGTTGTTTACCATTGATTGTAATGCAGACAGCTGGCCAGCTGGGATGGTTGAATCAATCAATGTAAACAATAGCTTATATTATCAGAGCTGTGCATTTCACCGATTGATATAAACATATACAAAGTGTATAATATCTACTTCTGTTATATTAAAATCTACAAAAAAGCTCCATGGTCTAATGAAATAATCAGTAGCTGCAGGGTTGTAAATGTGATGGGTAGAGGAGGATGAATGGGGGGGGGGGAAGAGGGAGGGGTGTGGTTGGAGGAAAAATGTGCCTATAATATCTTCAGTTAAGATTTGCAATACATTTTGCTCCATTGCATTCATTTTTGGCAATCACCTGTTTTGCTTCTTTTTCTTACAGTTGCCCAAAGTATACTAAACATGCAGTTTATTAATTCAAATCACAAATTCACAAACTTTTTACATATTTCACTCTGTCACATCTCTATTGATTATACCTCAATCTAATTAAGTACAATTAGGACACATAATACAAACTGAAAAATGAATAATAAATCTACAAACTCGGCCAAAAATATGCTTTGGTACTAAAAACACATCTTTAAAATTTGATTGAGCTATATATGCGGCCTAAATAGGCATTCATGACAAATTGGTCGCACCAATCCCTAAACTCCTGTTCCATAAAGCATTCTTCAAAATTCTCTATACCATACTTGAAAATGTACCCTTTAGTAAGACTGACGTTCATTTTTTCGTCACTGCCCACTTTTCCACCTTACAAGGTTATTAGTCTGGAATGTTAGCCGGTGTGTTACGTGATCGATTCGCAAAGACTAGCGAAGGAAACGAGCGTGGAAAAGTCACTCGCACAGCTCAAATTTCCCGCGATCTACCGCGAGAGCCGATTAAAATGCCCGAGGCAGGTAAACTGTTATGTCAGCATGTCAGTATTATCGGGTGCATTTTCAAAAGAAAGATAATTGCATTAATGTTTTTAAAGAGAACTGATGATGTTATTCGGCTACTGTGTCACCCGTATTGTGTACATTAGTGAATAAGGGATTATCTAGGCTTTGAGTCAATTTACACAACAATTTGTAATGGGGCAGCCACATACATAGGCCTACTATGTAGTCTCTTAGTACAATATTAACGGTTTATGGACTAGTACACAGAAGCTCATCAGCTACACAACACAACCCACATCAGACATCTTTTAACAAGTACAAAGCTTTGTTGACTTAATTGTAGAAAGTTTGTGTAGACCCAGGATCAACATTGCAGCACTCACTAATGCAGTATACAAATAATATCATGCCTTTCGTTTTTACTGACTTACTTGAGACATTACAGCATATATCATGATCATCTCAACAGGGCTTCGCTACTAGATCATCACATAAATCACATGTATATCTTACATTTATTTTGGCAGGCCTCGATATTGCTTATAATGGTAACCACTATCAGATTGTGGGTTTCAGCAGCACTGTTCAAACCCTCGAAAAGTGACTATCGATTTCCTCGAAACAGATTTGGAGAGATAAGAGTTCTAAGTAATCTTTCACAAAATGTTACAATGATTTTAATTGGTTGAAATTTGCTATCAGACAAGGCAATGGCAAATCAGGAGTTCTTTTAGATTTGTTTGAAGTGCATTCACTCCAAAATCACATTAGTGTAGCGCTATAAGTGAGCTGTGTGTGTTCTAACATGATCCACTCTGCTGGTTTCATGTAGTACAGAAGCTATGAGTCATAGATCTATTAACTGATAACTGTAATGGTTTGGATGATTTCAGTGCCCTAATTCGTGCCAAACAGAATTGATATATGTTGGACCTGTGGGTATCAGGATCTTACAAAAGAATAATAAGTACTATATCAAATATAAATTTCTGTTTGTAAGTACATATCACACCACATGTCCATCATATGGTGTATATCTATATATAAAATTAACAAAGATCAACACACCAGAAATCGTCCTTTTGGAACTCATGACCAATGATGCCACTCATATATTTCTTGGTAATTCCTACCATCAACCATCACAGGGTTGCCCACCTTAAGAAAAATCTTGCCCCCCTTACAATAGAATGATGGCTACGCCACTGATTCATATTGGAGATCTCCAATATATGTAATATATACATACAGTAACAATCAATGTCCCTCAATAATGTTGTAGGACATAGACTTCCTTCATTGTAGTGACTTCATTTAAAGAGTAGATTCAATTTACTCGATGATTATAGATATTTCAAGTTTAAACCTAAGACATGGGTACAATAATGAATGAGTATATATTTGGCAATGAAATATTGCTAACACCAAAATTATCTCTTAATTATATTAAAAGTCCAGCTAACATCTCACACTGGACATTAATTACTGTATCATCGAATCTAACTTTCAGTTTGTAAGGACCTCCAAGAGATATATAAGATGACAATCCATCAGGCGCGTAGCAAGGAATTTGCTCAAGGGGGAGGGCGGTCGCCCCCTTTGGCCCCCCCCCCGGCTACGCGCCTGCAATCCATGATGCCTCTTCTTATTGTACATATTTCCATATAAGTATTGCAGTGTCCCTCCATGTTGAAGATAGAATTAATATTGTAGCATCTATTGTTATTGTAGATAATCCCTTCATGGATTATATATATCTACATTACAACTTAAATACCTGAGGCTGTGAGTATATATATATATACGATAAATATTCCAACACAGACCTATTGTTCAGCTATAATTTTCAGAATCAATCGTACACTAAAGTCATGGCTTCCAACAATTTGAAGCTCACTTATCGATCATAAACCGCTACATCGGCTATAGCCACCATATCTAAAATTAAATTTAATTGTTACTACCTTCCAACGACATAAACCACCCTTAATAACAGTCAGGTGTATGTACGTACCTCACTATAACATTATCCTGTAAAGCATAAACAAACTTACCTGAAACATGTCACAGTTTTAACATTCATGAATCGGTTAAAGCGGTGAGCTCTTATAAAATCTTCCAATAGGAACAATAAATTTAATATAGCATAAACATCATTAAAATTAGGATTACGACAATTCCAACATCAGCACATTGTTCTAAACACTAATCGCCTACCAGCAACGACTAAGACCAAAGTCCACTTGACGTTGGTTTATCAGAATTAAGTCGAGTAGCTTCTTCTTCCCCCGGTTACGGGTTGGGAAATCAAATTCAGTCGGAGGAGGACGTTTCGTTTCAACTTTTGATCGTTGAGATTTTAATTGAACTTTGTACTTATTTGGGTTCAACGACAAGCTTGATTGATTGTGTAAAACGTGAAATCGGAGATATGATGCATTGAAGAATAGTTTCACATGGTTATTAAACAGAATGGTTAATGTATTGGGTCTCCGAACTTTCTGTTTGGTTTTTCAGTTGTGTTCCATTATACAAGCAATCATTTTTTTCTTCCATTCTACATTTCAGGTATATCATGACCTGGTACAAAAATACAGATACCCAACCCTCCAATGTTCATAGCACAAATTTCAATTTTCTGTTGTTCTTATTGTTGTAAAAACATAAATCTGTCCTATATTCACCCAATTATTATTAATTTTTGTCTAGGGATGTTTGGATCAATACTTATATAGTTTTCTACTTCCAAAAATACTCAAACCCAATAAGGCCTCCACTGTTCCTTTATTACATAATTTCCAATTTTCCTG
The DNA here is from genome assembly GCA_000934455.1 of Apostichopus parvimensis. Lineage (NCBI taxonomy): Eukaryota > Metazoa > Echinodermata > Holothuroidea > Aspidochirotida > Stichopodidae > Apostichopus > Apostichopus parvimensis. The sequence continues at coordinate 56,607 of KN886483.1, forward strand.
GCAATCGTTGCTCTAACATATAACATCCCCCTCCCCTTCCCCTCTCCCTCCTCCCCTCACCCCAATTTCACCAAACTGTTTTGGTAGAGATAGCAAATGTATTAAAGCTTAGATTATGAACTGGAAATCATTTTATTTTGAGTACAGTGTTGGCCGAAACTTATCCACTCCCCATGACACAGCAAGCTGTACCTTTCATTACACTCAGAAGAGAATTAAGTTAAAAGTTAATTATGTCCTTGTGATAAGAAGTGTTACAGCTGCAGTGGTTAAGTGGTAAGTAATAATAGAATATACATACAAACCTTTAACGAGTAATTCCTATAAAAACCACTTAGTAAAGCTAATCCAATCAGAAGACGTGTCCGAACAAACTGCAAATAGAGCTAATTCTGTGTAATCCTTTAATCGGATTCTAGATTTACAGTGATTGCTAACTTGTTTAATCCTCAATCACATTGAACGAACCTTTCACAATGCTTACTGCTCATAAACTAGCCTACAGAATGCTTGACACAAAAATGTATGTTAAAATTAACATTATGTTGAATCTCCTTCATGGAATTCTCTAACAAATTTTGCAAACGCATGTAAGTCATTTTCCGTACAAATTCGAAGAATACAAGCAAAACCGCACCGAAAATTTTGAGCGAGTCCACACAGTAATTTGTTAGCCAATCTGTCATAGGATATGTTTCACCTTTATGAAGTCCTTCCTTCCTGTAAAAACTCCAAGAAAATTGAAACCCATTTTCCTTTTGGTCAGGCCACACTACAACTTTACCATGTGGGGAAGCACCAAATTAAGGAAATAGGTCAAACATATAGGAAGTGAAGAAAGGAAAATTTATGATCATGATGATAATATTATGACTTTTTGATTGTAAGGTCACAATTATTCAAATTTGAATGTTACAACCACAGCATATCATATTCATAGGATATATGCAATTGGATGGATAAATGGTAAACAACAGTATAACAATTATTACTGCAGACAGTACATGGACATAAAGCGGTAACACATATCAATCAATCGTTATTTCATATGTGAGGGCGCTGCACAATACAATCCTCTTCCACTGAAGTAAATGACATGAATATTAATGAGGTTAAAGTTACTGTTGCAAAGAACATGTACTCACAATGTAGTTACAGTGCTCACCATACTAAATCTGACATACGGTTGAAGAGATAATTACATTTTAAGAATTTTATGTTAAACCCTGCCCACTCATTAATATTCATGAGATGGGTACCACAAACAGCAATAGGGCACATCCACAAGTCATGAGGCATCCACCAACCTAGTAGGACATTAATTCCACTTGCGGTTATTGAGCTTTCGGTATCGTAACCAAATAAGACCGAAGTACACTTCCCTGCTGATGATGTTCTTAATTTAAATGTTATCAAACAACATCAGACTCTGAACTTGTTTATTGTTTGAAAACCCATCGGCTGTGCAAATCAACATATCTCATGTAGATTAATGAACTAACATTTCCTACAAATTATTGAAAGGGGTTTTCCCTTTGACTTCATGAACTCCCTCATGAACTACTCATCTATATGCTAAAATGTTTCAAAACTAATGTTATTCTGCCCAGACTGAATGTGACCCAACCATCGTGAGGTAGTGTTTGATAGTCATGAAGACTTTATAGACTTAATAGCACAGGCATATACAGTGGCTGAGCAAGGGTATTGGTCAGGGGTGGGGGCGAGAATGGAATGTAGGGGCGCTTTCGACACTATCTAAGTGGAGCGCCACCACAGGTTGGGCGGAGCGTACATACATTTTTTGAGTAAAGATACTCCCTAGATCGCCGGAAATGACCAATTCCGTGCCTTTCTAAGTTGATAAAAAATTTGATAAATTAAAGACTGCCGTTAGAGCATTTTGCCAGAAAATTACACCAACAAAATGTGACAAATGTCAATAGGTAGATGAGAGCGCAATAAAAAAGTCAATAATCGCGAATTAGTAAAAATTGGTAAAAAGCTGAAAAGGGCGCCAGCAGTCCATTTGAGTCCGTCAGGGGGGGGCATCGGCCACGCCCCCTGACTGTATGGATGCTCCGCCACTGGGCATATATCAATTCCTTTTGCTCTTTCTTATGCCACAATGAACTGCATATCTTGAGAAGCACCCTAAAGGTTCCTATTGCTTTATCATAGGGACCCATCTTCCACTGCCGTTTAATTGTTAAATAGACCTAATTCTCTGGTTTCTTAGCTAGAAACGGAAAATGATTTGTTAAAGAGTTATCTTTCCAATGATTGAATTATTGTTATGTATTAAAGTCCCTTTTGGCGTTCCTGCCCCTAGAAATACATCATGGCCGCTGGCCCAACGTAGTCTGATTTCTCTCGACTCATTATTATGCATATTGGACCCACATACCCAACAATTATACACTCACTTTCAACGATTATTTAGGAAAGGACTTAGAGGAAGGGGGGGTGGAGGCGGGTTGGAGGTTAAAGAGAAAGACTCATCCGTGCCATTTAGGTGGACTACCCTCTTAAATGTGCACAATGAACAATTTTTAAGGTAACTTATTTTATTTATAGTGAGGGTTTTAACAGCGATCCCAGATCTCTTTAAAAGTGACAATCAATTTTCTTGAAATGGATTTGGAGAGAAAGAGTAGTTATATATTCCAACTCGCACACTTCGTTCTTCCAACAAACTGTATTTAACTGTTCCTAAACCACGCTTGAAGACCTATGGTTACAGAAGCTTCGAATACTCTGGCTCTTTATCTCTGGAACAAGTTACCAGATCACATTCGAACAGGCTCTAAACTTTCTACATTCAAAAGTCTACTTACGACCCATTTTTTCACTTGTTCTTTTGTAAATTAATTTACTTTCTTTGTAAAGCGCCTTGAGCAGTGACTTTTGGCAAATTAGGAGGTAATTCGTTTTAGATTTGCTTCCAAGTGTATCACTACCAAATCACATCAGTGTAGCAAATTTATAACACTATACAACATTGTGCAATGTGTGTACTTGAACTATACAGGTTTTAAGAGCAGCTGAGTATATGAGTACATATTGTTTATATATTTGATTTTCCACAGATAAAATAAATATATAAATGTGGAGGAAAGTCCTTTAAAAAGCCAATACAGGCTTAACAAAGAAAAGGACTTCCAAAAAGAAAAAAGTATATACATAAATTAAAATATAACTAATGTCTTAATAAGGAATAATTAATAACATACATGATAAACGATGTATCAATACTGAGAAATTACTTCTTTTTTAACTTTTTTTCTAAATGTTACTTTAGATGGTTTAGATTTTATAGCAGCAGTAAGAGAATTCCATGTCCTTATGGAACGATTCTTTAAACTTAACGTACCAAATGTTGTATTGAGTTGTGGTGTGCTTGATCGGCACTTTTAGTGCGGTGACTATATGTATGGCGCTGTTAATAGTAAAGAACTCATGAAAGGCTGCATATGAGTACACATGAGTACATAGATCCATCACACTAATATAACTTGTAGTAGATTAGTAAGTTCTACTGACTGAACGACTGTTCGGCAGAGTCTAGGTCAGTAATGCTGACCCCATATATATATTATATTGCCTTGTAAATACATTACCTCCACTTGTGACTTAACCCTGGAATAGATTAGGCGTAACTATCATCTCGTATGTTCTTTACTTATTGTTTATATATTGTAAACGCTCGACACGGAGTTACTACATAACTGATGTATAACATTTGCAATGACTTAAGTGTTCAATTTGTGTAACATGGAAGTGATATGACTTTGATCCCTGGATCTACGTTATGCAAGGAAATGGGCTTTCGACCGGCAACCCCAGTTAAGAAAAAGTTCCGACTGGACCGGAAAGCAGTCATTTTATGACTTGCCCACATGTACACATGTGAACAACTCAGAACAACCTATAACTTAATTATTTCACGTCGGACAGCTATCCAATTTCTAGTATTAAATCATGCTGTTTTTTTGTGTTTCTTCTTTATATGGTAATAAGTAGGCCGACATGATTTACCACAAATGAACCAACTAGGGACTAGATTAAACTAAGATTGGTAGAGCGGCTTATGCAAATGCTTAGGCCCATGACCAAGGATCTTCTAGAAGGACTTAGCTATGACACACCAGATCCTCACCCCCCCCCTCCCCTCCCCTATCAGAATGGATCAAAGGAATGAATGAAAGGTACCTTGAACTATTGTGGACTTTGATGTTAAAAAAAAATAATTCAATCATAATCCTCTGGCATGCTCCCAAAGCTATAGATAAATTTTCTTACATCTGGATAAAATCTTGCAAACCACCAAAAAATGGTTGCAACACACTTTTTGGTCGAACATAATTCAACAGTTTTGAACCCTTATAACATAGCACAGAATTTGTAAGCCTGATGTCATTCATGTCAGTCGACTCATTCCAGCCAAAAAAAAATTTTTTTTTTAAATTCCTTTATAATTTCTCAGTCAGTTTTGCTGTATCTGATTTTCTGCTACTTAATAATTAATGTATATGTAGAAGTTATTTCAAAATGCTATATATCTCACAAATTTCACTTCAACAAAATATCCACCCAAAGTTAAAAATGATAGCCTGCATATAAGTCTGTGCATATTAAGTGTTACACAAACATATTATTTATTAACTTAAACAAAAAAGAAAGATTTAACCCTTACCATAGATGGAGGAACAAAAAAATGTGTAAGCCTGGCACAAAACTGATAATACAACTCCTTTGGTCAAATATGAAAGCTAGTATCTGGCCTTTTGATGTGCTCTATGGAGTTTTGTGATGATTCACAGTGGTTATGGTCCAGCGCAACAATAAAATCATTCATGTTTTGCATTATAATGAACACTACCTATTGTCTAGTCTTTTTCCAATTTCACACTAGTGATGAAAACCACACTTATGAACTGCGCTTACAAGGTTAATACGAGTGAGTCAATATTTACCATTCACCAGGCCACCACCTCTATCAGCCAATCATGTGCATGGTGCTTTTGTAAATGTTTTCCCAAATGATTTTCTCTGAACTATAGCTTTCAGCCATCTTTACTACTACAACCATGCTTGAGTTTACACTGCCCAAACAAAACAACACAATGAAAGGGTTTAGAAGGCTTGGTCAAAGGTCAAAAAGATATCGAGTGATTAATTTAAATTGCTTTCGAAGTATTTTAATATAAGATTTCCTGTTAGACCGGGTTGTAATCCTAGTCACTCTGATATTACGTCCTTGATAATACATACATGTTATGTATATAGTTCTCGTTAAACAGCTACTGGATATGAACTTATAAAAGGTCATGGGTGCTGACTATAATTTATAACCATGAAAGAGTTTGGATTATAAACAGAAAATTTAGGTTAGATTCATTAAAGAAGAACTCTGCTGAATATGATGATAAATTTTCCCCAAGTTTAATCATGTTTATACAATGAAGTTCTTTTGTTTAGAGCATTTTGAGTTGATTTTGGTAAAAGTTGTTTTAAACTAGTTAACATATGGTGACAATGAACTCTGTGAGTTGACTAGCCTAGATTCAATCCAGAAAAAAAGTTGAACAACTGGCATGTATGACTGGCTTTACATATAACTGTAAATTATAACAATCAAGTTAGAAAATGTGTTACGATAATATAAATGTGCTGATTTGTACCATCTCTGAATTCTCAGGATGATTCTAAGGAGTGTTAGTTCAGTGGTTAACGCCGGTGCCTTTCAATCATAAGGTTCCGAGTTCGAGTCACTCCAAGATTAATGTGTGTCATCCAGTTACAGAGTTGTTGACAATTGACAATTCATAATCATGGATGTTAAATATGAATCTAAGAGACTGACTTCGGTCAGCTTGCGGCTTTGATAAGCCAATGATGGCTTCTTCGCGAGTTCCTGCTTGCAGGGGGATCTAAACTACATACTTACATACATACATACATACATACATACATACATACATACATACATACATTCCAACGTCTCTCCCTCAAAAAAAAACAGCTCATATAGATTAAACCTTCCCCCCCCCCCTCCCCCCTAAACATCCACTCATGGACAAATATTTTATCCTTGATAAAAGGATACCAGCAGATAACTCTTGACAGACAAACTCTATAAAAATTAAAGGTAAGTCTTTGTGGTCTATGATATACCACAAAATAAATAGGAACAAGTTAGATAACAAGGATGTATGTGTCTTTCAGATGAATAAATATCTTCGAATACTTTTAACCTTAGCAATGACTCCACCAAATACCAAGGATAAAGAAAGTCCCCAGAGGTAGGGGGAAAAAACACAGTAACAATTGACAAAGAAAACCACCACAAATATATGAAATTAAAAATACCAGGAAAGATAAGCTAGGTTGTGGTCTAGTACCATCCCTGAAGAACAGAGAGAGAGAGAGAGAGAGAGGTGGAGAGAGAGTGAGGAAATATTTGAAGCTGAAGGACAGCTCAACAAAACAGAATACAAAGACTACTTTTGGTAGTGTAGGTACCAGTTACTATGAAGGAAGGTACCCATATTTTTTTTTACACTGTGTACATGGTGCTTATCCCTTTTTTACCCTAACCTCTTCCACATAACTATTCCCTCAATAGCAACAAGAAAAAAAAACAGAGCATGATGAATCAAATAAACTGACAAACAAACAACAAGGCAATCATGGATAGCCTTTGCTGATTTTATTCTTAATTAAGATGGAAAGTTAATAGCTGTCTGCAGCACATATAATATAGACTGGGGGTCATTAGTCATGGTTACCATAGTAACATAGACATATGGAGGGGAAGGGGGGAGGGAGGGGTCAATTATCAAGATGGAGGCATGTGGAAGAGTTCAATGGGGATTTTCAAACTGTTAAGGTCAGAGAGATACTGCACCCTCATAAATGGATGTCATTATGCAAGTTATCTGTGTTACTCAATGTGTTTTTAACAAAACAAAGCCCACATTAATGTACCCTTAATGTGCACAGCTCACATACTCTGGCATAGTTGAATCTCACCATTTTGGCAAACTTTACTACAGCTTTCAGCCTTGACCTAGACTTTCATTTTGAAGAAACCCTGAGAGCTGAACAATTCCAGCTAATATTTGTCAACAAACAACTTAGTTGGTCCCAACTTTGTTATCAGGGATGGGATTTGATGTCTGAAATTGAGGGGGGAGGGGGGGGGCAAACGTGGGAGTCACCCTCCCCTTTTAGAAAATTTTGGGATTTTAGAAATATTTTAGATGGGATATGGCTCAATATTTATAGGTTAATTCCCAGTACAAGTTGTGTACTTGAAAAAGTTATTATGCTATCTGCATACTAATGCCAGATTTATTACATGACATTAAAAAGTAACAAATGGTCGATCTAACCATTAATGAAGGGATAGATGGCGCCCTTTGACACTCTCATAGGAGGCAAACCAGCTAAGAACCATCTCCATGTCTATATTAGTGTTTCTCTCAATGTTCAATACAGTCAAGCTGGATAATCTTAAAAGGCATAGGCCTATATGGTACTGTCACATTCGTACTAGTAGTAGTATACTAGTGTAGCGGCGTAATTTGACACTGCTTCTCTTTTCGTCAACTGTTAGCGCCCTCAATTACCCTTGTGGTATCGCTAGTTCGAACTTACACCACTTCGACTTTCCACTTTGACCGCTCAACACGACGAGCTACCAACCACGTTAATCACCTACATTAATCGCCTTATTATTACTTTCGATCGGATAATTCTTATCAACTTGGAAACGTTCCTATACGACCGCTATAGATATATTTTATTGGAATCGCATTTCTTTATTTCGTTTCATAAACTTTTCGTATTTCGTGAAGGATCTAAACATACTTTTAACTATGGATGGATCCTGTATTTTCTATTAAGTTATTTCGTAACAGACCGACCCAGTGGACTGGAGTTATTTTTGCTGTGCTAGACGAACTAGTACAAGTGCATTACAAATTTAAATAAGAATCTTCACAATGGATCGATCCATTTTTATAGCCTATGTAATGACATTATAAATAAGTATAAAAGTATCGCAGAGTTGAAAGTATGGCTGTGACATAACCAACCAAATTACCGACCGAATCGAAAAAAAAAAAATTCAAGGTCTGGGAAAAGTGGGGGGGCAGTGCCCTCCTTGCCCCCCCCCTGTAGTCCCACCACTGTTTGTTAGAATGTAGCTTTGGGTGCAAAAGCACATTGGCTTATATGTTCAATGGAGTGTGTACACATGAGAGAGTATGTGACCAGAATCTGTGTTTGTGTGTATCTAAAGAGGGATTTAGCAATATTCTAAAAGATAGTGGCAAGACCACAGTGTGGAAAATTCACAGTAGATTTGAGTCTATAAGTGTATGCATACACATGCTCAGGGAATTGGGCTAATGGGAATTTTCCACCCCAAGCTCCTCCCATGTGTCCTCAAAGCCAACCTCCGATATCCATTCATATAGTCACAGTTTCTTCTTCTCTGTTCCATCTCCAACCTACCTCATCACATTCTCATTTGAACACAGCATACATATATATCTGTAGAAATGTGTATACATTATAAACATCTGACATTATTCCTAAGCAAATAGCTAAGTCAGCCATCGACGACGACAACCGTTGGCAAGGTTACGGATCACAACAATATTTGCTAATTGAAGCGGGGCAGTGCGTAGTTTATGATGAAGTCACATGCGAGAGTCTTGTAGTACACAGCTCACTCGAGGACAATCTCTCACACTTGAATAATTTTTGTATCATGTTGAGTGAATTCAGGTGATGACACACGTACAGTCAGAATGATATTAAGACCCCTAAGGGAGTGGCATATATATACTATACCAACAATGTCAAGGTAAATAAAGTTACATCAAGTCTGGAGTCAAATTTTCAAGAGGCAAGTTTTAATTGGGCCAGAGAATTTTTACAGCTTGCATCTGTGACATGCAGCTTGTCTCTGTAGTAAAGAAAGAGTTAAAACACACTGATTTACCGAGTAAGGTGACGGAGAAGTGCTATCTGCTGTTGTATGCGTCCAGGAATTATGACATGATTCATACATGTGTGTGTGAGTTTATGTCCGTCTATAATATATATACATATGTGTGTATATATATATATATGTATATATATATGTATATATATGTATACATATATATATATACATATATTAATATATACATATAAATGTATGTATATATATGTTAAATACTCACTAATTTATTAATATTCACTTGATGGAAAAAAAAAATTGACAGAACTGAGTCTTAAGTTGCACAACTGTAAAATCTCTTACGTTGCATTTGATGATATCCAGGAAAATTGGTAGGCGATGATCCAAGTTAAGTGAAAAGGCACTTTTACCCTGAAAACTGGTTATTTTGACTAGTTTTTGTCTCAATTACAATCACAGAAATCCTAACAAATAATTCCTAAAGCCGGGATTTTGTGTTCGGTCCTTACGTAGAGTACTGTTGTTTACGTACATGTAAGCTGCACTGGTAGACACTGAAGCTGCAATGATTGAAAGTCAATTTTAACAACTTTTTGGACCACAATTTTAATCCATAGATTTGACAAAATCAGCTAAAATTTATACAGGGAGGAAACATCAATTTTGTATTCTTAGGTACTTTCACAAATTATTTCACCCATCTACTGGAAATAATACTGTAATTTAAGTTAACCTTCATAAAGTATGGAAATCTTTCCCTGATTCGAGACCTTTACAAGTATAAATCCTGAAGAATCTGATCGAAAACATGTTGAGAACTCTCAGCTGAAGGATAAAACCTAAAACCACACAGCAAAATCCAAGATATCACTATTACATTTGACCTTAAAAGACAGTTTGTTCTTTAAATAATATTGCGGAGTTACAGAGTACCATCCTATAGGCATGTTTCTTCAGCAGATGCGAGGAAGGGATACAGGGGTAGATGGTTTGAACATTCAGACCAGTAATGCATGGTAAACTACATACAATAATAGTCTTCATCAGTGGTGTCGCCAGACATTTCATTCTTGGGGGGGGGGCACATCAATTAATTAAGAGGGCACAATGTTTATTTGTGAATGCCGTCCTGGGGGAGGGGTGTAATGGGAATTTTGGGAAATTTTTGATCAATTTAGGGTCCTTAGATGCAATCTGGTGCTATATTTTGCAACTTGAGGTAACTTTATGTTCAAGAATTTTCGGGCTTAGTCTGTCCGATATTTATGTTTTTAATTGAGGCAGATAAAGTTTTTGTTTGAGTATATTTGTAACACTACAAATAGCATCTGGGGGGCACCTAGGGGGCACGATTTGTTTGAAAGGGCACGTGCCCCCCCCCCCATCCCCCAGCCAACCCTTGGTGATGCCACTGGTCTCCATGCCATAGTATAAGGAGTGAAAAAGACAGCTATTTTTACCATGCTCAGCTGACAGAGCTAATTTTGGGTACTGTCTTAAAGTATGCAAAACTTTTCCAAGGTTTCCCCCCCTCTTACCCTCTGGTACTTGTCAAGGTCAAATTCATATCTATTGTATGCTTAATTTATACTGAGTCTCTGGAGAATATTGGCACCCCCTGGTAAAAAATAGTCAAGTCAAATGGAATGCAATTCATAATTCATTTGCTGAATTGAGAGTAATTTCTGACATTGACATTTTACTCAGTTTGAAATGGTTTTGCTAATAGCATTTTTGCTTTTATAAACTGTTTCATAAAACTATCAATTAACATTATTCTATGTATAGAATAGTACTATGATAATATAATTTTATTAAACAATCGGATCCATAGCCAGAGCTGCTCATACAATGTCATTGCTTACAAAATTCTTTCCACAGAGTAAATGGACACGGTTGAACTTACATTGTAAAGATCATTAGATATATAGTACAGCTGTTAAACTTTCCACAATTATTCAATGTTTCCCATGTTATATATATGAACATAGTTGAATGATAAACCAAGTAATATACTGTAAGTAACCTACATGTACAACAAATATTCAGTAATATATCGGTGCATGGAATTATGATTCTGAACTTTTTGAAAGGATTCACAACGGGGCTCCGCAGCTACACCCAAAATCAACAGAGGGCGCTGTAATACTGGTCCTATCTAAGTCTGCAAAACTTGACGAGCCGCATGCGGTCACTGATTGCAGATGGAAATGGTAAAGCGAGTTCATCGCTAGCGATGCATATAATTTCGGTGTTTATCTATTAAGGAAGAGATTTTTGGAAAAAAATTTGTTCAAAGTTTAAGTCGAAGTAAATTGCTACTAAATGATTTAAAGCACTTTAACTTTGCTTAGTTATCATTTGGCTGAACTGCAGAACCTTGAACTGGTCGATCACCCACAGCAACCTGTTTGCGAGTTCATCCGCCAGTTCGCATGCTTGTGCTACGCCACAATTTTATACGATCACTTTACTTTGATTCAGAGATCTGTAAACAATACAGATTACACACATTACGACCGATACCACAGCCCCCTCTGCAGAAACGCTGTAGAATCCCATACATATGATATACATTGGGTAATAAACCAAATTAAAGTCGCTGTTGAATTATTGTGATAGTACTCATGATAATATTAACACACTGATGTGGTAATGGTTTCAATGTATGATAGGCAGCATGCAGCCTATACCTGTAAATAGCACATCTGGTACATGCTGGAATCAAAGAGGAAAATGTTTGATGCATCTACGTAAATATATGACTAACAAGCGCAGTGGCGTTTGAGATAAGCATTGTCTATCAACAAGAATTTTGGATGAGCACAGTCGACCAATGAGAACTTTATACCTATTGCAAAGTAATTCTTCCTTGAAGGCATCCTTTCTGCTTTCATTTTTTCGTCGTCAAATTTACATGGTACGACGGAAATTAGGAAACTACTTGTTGTGATACTTTATTGGTACCATGGAAAACCGATACATTCAATCAGGAAACGGGAAGGACGGAGACAAGAAAACGACGTAAAAAAAAACAAAAAAACATTCACAACATCAGAGGAATGTACTTATCAACAATATAACACAGGGGTTTCATGTTACTGCAGATACAGTATTAACCTAGCAATTAAAACAAAATTCATTCCAATTTTGGTTTGGAATTATGTGAATTAGGGAATACTGACATTGATATTGGTATCCATATGAATTTATTTTCTTGTCGAAAGGATAATTTACAAAATTAAACTCAAATGAGACACTATAACATCTCCTTCTCCCTCATCCAGTTATCTCTTCTCCAGAAAGAAAATTTTTTTGTCTGTCATTCATAAAAGCATGTGAACCTAGTGAGAAGTATTCATATATTAATAGACATGTGAATTGTTATAGAGTTGATACTTTACACAAAGTGACTCAAATGACACACTGTATCTTCTTCTAAGCCCCCTCCCCACCTCCCCCCTCCTCTCTCTCCCATTCCCCAGCCATTCATCTCTTCTACAGCCTCCTCCATCAGGTAACAAGTTCGTCCATCACTCATGAAAGTGAACAAACCTATGCTACTTGAGAAATATTCAAGATCATTCTCTGTCATATGATGGATATCTAGTCATGTGAATTGTTATAGAACTGATTATTTAACCAAATTGACCACACTACATACAGATACAATCTATACAATCTACCATACCTCCCTGCCCCCCCCCACCCCCTCTTCCAGCCTGCTTCACATTAGTAACAATTTGGTCTGTCACTCAGGAAAGTGTAAAAACCCTTCACTTCAGAATATTTCCGCCATTCTAAGAGATGCACAGCAGACTTTTCAATGTTCATTTACCTACAGTAAATTACACTATTTTTTCACAGCACTATACATATACATAGAGCCTAATTACATGCTGTAAGATACAGCTGCCTACATACAATAACAGCTGCATGCACATGTGTTACACTATACCCAGACTGATATTATTACAAGTACTCACCGCTTCTAAAACAAGCCCAAAATATACTCCAAGGAAGCTGAGAGAAATATTTCCAATTAAAAGCTTGGATATAATGAAAATCCTTTTCTGAATCCTTGGCGAGGGTATTCTCCACAAGGCTTAACAGATATTACTGGATGCTATAAAAACACTCTCCCTGATACAAGACTGCTACACATGTGATTCAACAACCTAAAAACACAGGTGTCTGTTCATGTAGTCATCCAAACAAGATGAAACCCTTCTCTCCTTTTTTTCTTTCTTAGCTAATAAAGTTGAGATGGAGATAGAGAGAGAGAGAGGTGGAGAGGAAAGTCAGCCAGCAGTTAGAATTAGATAAAAATAACCGGACGAGTTTTTAGAGACAGTACTCTAACATCCAGGCTAGAATATATTTTAATATTATTCAGCTACAGGCTATGACATCATGGTATACTACAGGCCTGCCTGCCTGCTGTCTGCCGGTCGGCTCTTAATGCTCGCATACTTGAAATTACTCTGCGTCTCAGTAGTCTGTGGGGAGAGGACTGAAATAAAGCTCAGCTGTGTCACCGAAGTATTCTGCTAGTAGTGTGTACTGTTGTCATGTGTATGGTATAAAGCGACCCTTTGGACTAGACTGTGTGGGTGACATCACGCATATAGAATTAATAAGGCTTGACAAATTTTATGAATATTCATATTAAAGATAAATGCTTGTATATAGATCCTACTTGCTAGCATATAAAGCACTGAAAATATAAAAACGTATTTAAAGGAAAAGGTTCTAGTATGTTGATGGAAATAGGCATTTAATTAATCCTTTGGTATTGTGTACATATAAGATGAGTTTAGTTGAACGATGCGGTGAAAGTAAAAAATGCTATGAATATTCATGAATGTCAAGAAAAAGGTACTATGCTATGTTTATTCATAACTTATTTATATAACTTATAACTTATTTATTCATAACTTATAGTTTATGTTTTTTTTTTGAAAGAGAAGTCACACATGACAATAGTAATTGAAGCACTATACACACAAGTATTTCATAAAGTGATATAAAAATTCTCTTTGGGTAAATTAGTTACCAGAATATGGAAAATGTAGAAACATGGACGAAATTTTCAGGATATGGGAGGAACTCGGAGGAGTGCAGTAAACAGAGATAATTCTTGGCATAATCTTGTCAAGAGGATCACATAACACCCTGTTGTTATATTCCTTTTTTTGTTTTTTAAGCTGTCTATATATATTGATAGTCCCACAATTCCAGCATGAAATCTGAAAAGTTCAAACAGTGCTTTAAATAAACAATCAAATAAATAAATGACTAATAAATAAATTAATTAATTAATTAATTAATTAATAAATTAATAAATAAATAAGAAATGGAATTCCATAATACTTAGGTCAGTACAGTACGCAGATTGAATGTTCGACTTTACCCGTCCATCGCTTTACAAAATGTGAAGCAAAATTGAAAAGTTTAACACTGCTTACTGGAAAGTGTCCGAAGAATATATTGTTTATTTTGGAGTCATGTAACTTGTTAATTACTTTGTACACTGACCTTTGATAATTAGACAAAAACTCTATGAGGGTGTTTTCAAAGTTAGTCCACAATTGCAACCTTATTTGAAATAATAATCCATTCTGTATGGGAAAATAATTATAGCACAAACACATAAACCAGCTTTATTTAAGTTTTACAAGGCATAACTTGAAAATTAAACCGTAGCTGTGGTCGAGTGGATAAAGGCGGTGGCATTTGAAGCAATGAGGCTTAGCAATCGATCGGGAGGTTCGGAGTTCAGACCCCAGCCGGGTCATAGTAAGGTGGGTTTTTCATCCAAGAGCAATTTACAGTTTTGCCCATCTAAAATGACTTTCTAAATTTGAAAAAGATTCCAAATTTGAGTTAAAATGTTGAATTGGAAGCCACCCTGACGTGAAAGTTGTAATCCATAAGCCCTTACAGGCTTCTCACACATTCATGGTCGCTTAAGTGTCGTAAAAAGAACGGCCTGATATATCACTGGTTAACAATTATCTATCAAGTTTTGAATGAATACTCATGCTTTGGACGTGCTCTAAATTCCGAGTTAAAGCAAAGCAGAATGCCATCTAGCTGGGAATTATTCTGCAGATAGAGCAAAAAATTTGCTTTTGGTTTTTTCTTTTATAATAATGATACTCTTATTCACAGCAGAAATAAAATTTCATATAAAAAAGAAATATTTTGATGAAGTTGTACAGAAAGCCTTGACATCTAACATGTCTGACATTGCAAAAAGTACATTAAAAGTTCTGAAGACTTGTTCAAAACATTGATAAGGCTCAAACAAGGCCATTTAACTATTTTAATGATGAAAAAATCTAAGAGTTGGATGCATGATTGTTAAAGGTTTGCAATAGTTCAAGCTTACGTGGCCACTTTTTTTTTTAAATTCTTGTAGTCTTCTAGCAAATTTTGAGTGTAATACTGATGATCTCATATCTTTAAGTTTCTAATAGTTGTGATTAAAATAACAAATAATAATAATATGAAGATGAATAGTGATGAATTATCCTTTGCCGGAACTACACAAAGATACTTTAGATGATAAGAAATCTGTCTAATGTTTGCTATAGTTGTCAATCATTAGGATTGGGGGCCCTGTTTGAAAACAAAGTCTGTTTATTTTGGCAGAAGATCCCCGATACCAAATCATGTAGACACAAAGACACTTCTTTGGTAGACATTCGTTACATACTGCGACATAATGACAGTTCACGAAGACGGATTATACCTACGGGGGGGGGGGGGGGGGGGGGGTGGAAAGAGACAAAGAAAAAAGCCATCCATGCAGAATTTAAATTGATGCTGATGAGGTGAGATGGGAGGGAACAAGAGATATGGACAAGAGACTGGAGCTGTCGATTCCTAACGATCATTAATCACCATACTAAACTATCTTAGTGAATGAATGACTGCAGACTGGAGCAAAAATGTGGACCTTTGGGTTCATTTTGATTTCATTTTGGCGATTGCCCCTCTCTGCATTGCATTGCAAACTGCCTTGGAATCTTTCCAGTATACTTCTGCTTAGATGACAGTCAATGCTGTGGTATCACGTACCCTCCCTCGAAGTAAAATGTGAAAACATATGAGGAAACAGCGATATATGCAAACTTAATGCAAACTTAATGCAAACTTAAAGACATATGATTTATCCAGTATCCTATATCCTGTGGATCTAAATCTAACATATAAGTTCAAAGGAAATAAGTTCAGTTACAGGAATACAACATTATGAACTTTCCATCTCAAGTGCTACATTATACTGTTGCTTTTCCATGTCCTTCCATTGTCTAATTTGAAGTGTTAGGATACCTAGTAATTATCCAGCTTAAAGGGGGCCCGTACAACATGGATCAAATATGTCCTTCCATAGTCTATATGATATTTTGAGTATAAAATAGATAATAGTCCAGCAGAAGGACATAAAAACCTTGCAAATATGTCCCTCCATTCATTGTCAATGTGTGCTATTTGACTCAGATATAAAAAGTAAATAGTCCTACTAAACCAAGGCTAGGTACTCCTGGGTGGGTGGATTTTTCCAGGGCTGGGGAAGCCTCCCAGTGAAGCCAAGTTCTCCCCACCCCCTCCTCCCCTAGCTGACACTAGCGTTACTTTTGTCTATTTTTTGTTAACAATTTCAATCTGAGAATTATTTGCTTGGCTTCTTTACTCTTATTTTATCCTCTCATTTACTAGTCCGGCTTAAAAAAAAAAATTGCTAACCTAAAGGAGATGATCAGGCTTGTCCAACCCCCTCCCCCTCCCCTCCCCATCAAACCAAGGGGTACAACATGGTGCATTGTCTCAATCATATAGTAGATTATGGATATAGTCATAGTCCAGCTATATGAGATATAACATGGTAACAATCTTTTGCCGTTATCCTTTGTTATATCTTTTGTATATATAACAAAGACCCAGAGTTGGACTCAAGCATAATTTCTACTAAAGTCACCAGTAGGTTAAAAGACCAAGGTTAATATTCCACTGTGGAAGCCAAAGTTATGATCACAATGTGAATCTACATACCAAGCAGCACATAAATCATTACACAGAGGAAACTAACAGCCAGCTAGGGTCAGATGTCACATTAAAGCACAGGCAATATCAAGCAACAAAGAAATAAAACAAAAATAATAATAATACAGCAGGTAAAATCATAAACAGTGCCAAAAGTAATAAAACACCAGGAATTGACCACCCACTTGTCATTGCTAATATTGAGTTTAATCAAATATATCTATGAATGTACAAACTGAAAGATTGAATACCATTGGCTTTGCTAGGGCTGTAGGATTCATTAGACTAAATTAAATTGCTTTGAATTCTGGCTCATAAGGCTGGAATGAAATGGTTGCTAGGGTTAGGTTGTCCGCTGCTACTAGCCTAACACATTAATCGTTAGAAACGGCTGTTAGGTGCAGCGTCAAAAAGGAACAGATGACTGCAGGCACTTCAGGTCAGGTCCGTCCGGAGCCAGGATTCTGAGTTGGACGGGTACCAACAATTTAAGGAGGGTACCAACATTTAAAGGAGTGATCGTGTCAAAGATGGGGGGAGGGCACAGTCATTTGCATGGGAGGAGGGGGTCGTCCTGCTGTGCCCCGGCCCTGCTCCAAGTGTTCTACATGGTTAGGTATCTATAGTACAAATTTATTTGCAAAGTAATATCAGGTCTAGATAAACAAAATTACATAAAATGAAAAAAAAACTGGGTGGTGCCGGGGGTGGGCGACAAATAGTGAAATCGGTTTTAGAGATATTTCCAAAATATACAAATCCTGTTCCAGGCATAAAGATATTGGTCCGAAAATGACTATATTGATATTTTTGTACTTTTTTGACAATAAGGTATATATACTGAGCTGATTTCAGAATATGGCTATACATTATTAAAAATGATAATACTTAGCATATTAAAAGGAATTACTTACACACTATATATCTCAGAAGAGGACTGAAAGGGAAAGGAAGGGGGGGGGGGAGATATAAAAATGCTTTCAATATGAAAGTTGTCTGACCATTCTTACTTAGTAGATCAACACACAGTAAAAAATTGTGTTGGTGGAAAGTACCATCCCTCTCCTTTTCCCTAAATATTTTTACCATCTGTACACCAGGGTAGTCTTACATTTTGACAATTTCAAAAATTAATTTATTCCTACAAATACTCTTTTATGATTTCACCCACCCTCTCTGCCTAGATTCATACTTTAAATCAAACTCTTTGCAACACTGCATGTTCATCCCCATACATCTGCATACATACATATACATATGTACAGCACTAAACACAAACTCAGACAGTTATTCATGATCAGGAAGGCCAATGATGAGCAGGTGCTCATTTTGTTATCATTTGGAAGTCATAGAAGCCAATAGACACACAGCAAGCACTTTATGTTGTTTCTAACACAAATCACTTAAAGTGGAGTAATATTACTGACAAGCTTGTCACAATGTAAACGTTGAGGTAGTAACAATCCCCTTGTTTTGTTTCACCAAAAGGGGAATTATCACATCAATATGCAAGTATATGGTACTTACTGTTGGGTGAATATTGTTTCTTTTCTTATAAACATCAGCATGTTTTATTATATTATCATTTAAATTGGAAGTGTCATGATGTTTTGTATTTCCTAAAATATCAGTAATATTTTCATATTTTTTCCTCCATTATTAACGTTGACAAAAGTTACACGTTTTAAGTTCAAATTTATTGATCATGATCAAGCTTCAAACTTTGTTATCAATTTTCTGCAACATATGGTAAAATTTCCATTTTTATCTAAAAGTGTTTCTACATTTTTGAAGTCTGCTTAGGGTTTATGAAGGCATCTGGCAACAGCATGTGACATCATGACAACTAAACTAAAAATAGAATGTTTTTCCTTGCTCTAATCTTATCACAAAATAGCAGCTTGTCAGCTTACAGGATATTTAGATAATCCAATCCTAACCTTTCCTTTTAATGACAGAGATGTTTGCAATGGACAACTCCACCAAAGAGCTAAAGAAATATATTGTTGCATTCGGGAGGCCGCCATTTTGTCTACAGTTAGAAGGCAAAACCCTTCACAAATCTGGTCTGTTTGCATATTTTCAAGGTGAAGCAAAACATTCATCAGGTCAATATTTTAGAATTCTGTGGTATTCGACCAAATATGTTATTCAAGAAAAGTTAGTAACATGTTAATTCGTACACATGTTGTTTGATGATTTCATAGTTTAGACTTCCTCTATGGTGTGTATATATCTATATAAATATACATACATATATATGTAATATATGAAAGTAAAAGAATAGTTTTAAGCGTTATTGTTAGTTATAAAACAATGGACTCACAATAACAATTTAAAAGGCTTGAATAGAGAAGTGCCATCATTTAAGATTGTGTTAAAGGAGTATTCCAACCATCTAAATAACATTACATCATGAATATCTTGAAACATAGAAACATGACTTCAAATGTACCCTGTTTATGAATTCTATAAGAATTAACTCAGATTGCACAAACATGTCATCCATTATCATGTAGCCCTGTATGCTACAAGTCCTGTATCATTAGCTGCTACATCATGACATGTATATGACACTGTAACAGTAGTACACGCTTTCCATGGTACGATATAACTACATTAATAGTGCTGCATGCTACTATACATAACAGGGTACATGGCTTGCTGAGACATAACAATTATAGCTGCTATACATATCAAATCCATACCAGGGCAAAGTTTTAAGACTTTTTTCTGGTTGTCCCATGGCATTTTGCCACCTGTATTGAACAATGCTAGTTCTGTTTTGGTTAATAATATATATATATATATATATATATATAGCTGGATGTAGGACAACTGGCTAGCACAATGGAAGCCTCTTTAGTAATAAAAGCTTATACTACCACAGTTCAAGAGTACAAGCTCATACCATACTGACTAACTGCACAACCTGTTCACTTGAAAAAAAGCTTGAATATAAAAAATGAGAGATGGGGTTCGTTGTCCTCAGCAAACATGAGGCACTATTATGCATAAATTAACCCAATGAAATGAGAGGGAAGATTGGGTTTATTTTCCTTAATATAATTAAATTCCAGGGGCCATAGTGATAAATTAAGACAATGCTAGAATTGGAATCCACTCTGCTAAACTTAACAACATTCCAGAGGCCAAAGTCATGGTAGTATACACTTGGTCTTAAGAATATATGCACATGTCCATTTTTCAATAACAGTTTGAAAATAACAAGAGAAAGGGTAAGGTGGTTCCAACATCGTTAACATAAACATTCTTAAGCAGCTGTTTTGTTTATAT
>KN886483.1:85402-108642 GCA_000934455.1 Apostichopus parvimensis
TATACCATGCTAGGTCCAAACACTTTTAAGTTACTCAACATTATTCTGACAAAAACTGTGCAAATTAAAATCAGCAACAACAGCAACAGAAACGGAAAAAGGAAAGAAAAAGAAATGAAAAGAATAAAAAACTCTGGGAATCTAGAGAAGATATGGTATGTTTTTGGTTGATGAGTAGTGACAGCTAGCCAGGATATTTTAGTAGAGGCGTAGGCAGAAGAACGGCAGTTCAGGCAAAAAGGTCAGTAGTCGGCCATGCTCGATAGTAGTAGTAGTAAAACTAATAAAAATATGTTTGGTCAGTCAGCCAGCCAAAATGAAACACTTATTAACGGGACGCAGCAATATCGCACTCAATCTGCAAAGAAAATAACGAAAAGACCTGTTGAAGTAAACATGGTCTAACTGTGGGAGGGGGACGGGGGGGGGGGGATAATAGTAACTGGAGATCTGCATTGACATACTACAGCTTCTTAACGTAGTGTCTGTTGTGACATCATCAGAAATTGTACTTCATTGGTCTCAAGCTGGAAGTAATTTGAAAGCAGATTTGGAAGGTTACGATGTTTTCATATCAAATTTTTATGTATTAGTTTGTCATGACTTACTTGTCTTTATGACTTTTTATAAAAATAATCACTTTTTGTTCTCTGTTTTGGAAAGGAATTTGCTAGGTTATAAAGCCCAGTAATAACACTTACGTTGGTAATACTGACTTAACATTGCAGTACTATTTGTTGTTGGGACATTCTAACTCACCGTACTATAAAAAAAAAATCACTACCCTTGTTCGGGCTAGAACTTCCTGTCCATTATCCATAAAATATTAATTTCAAATATAGTATTAAATACAGTGAGCTATAATACACACTGAAATGTTTCAGTTACAAAGAGCATCCTGTTCTTGTTGGCGTTTTTGTCTTTGAGTTTCTAAATTTTCCTGGTTGGCTTGAAGCTATTATCTTGATAAAAGTTTCCTGAGATGAACGCTATTTTAATTATGAATGTAGTTTAAACGAATAATAATAATAATTATTATGAAACACAATTATATTTAATATGAGAAAATATTGCAATGAGGAAGATATGAAGACAAATCAAATCAAAGCAATGAATTGCTGAACTTTGAAACAAAAGTAAAGTTTTATGGAGATTAATATTTTGAGCTGATTGGGTGACTGGAGATTTGATCAAGAACCAATGAGAAGATGAGAGAGATAGTGATCCAGCAAACACAAAAACGTTTTTTAAAACGTTATTAAAACGTTTCGTCTTTTGTTTTGATAACGTTATTTGTGGTGTAATAAATATGTCACGAAAACGTTTTCAGGCTATTATTTCAAAACATTTTTTGTTAAAACATTAATATAACATTAATATAACATTAATATCTCATAATAACGTTATGCCGACGTTTTTATAACACCACATTTAACGTTATTAAAACATATTTTAGAGGCTCTTTTAAAAATGTTATGATAACGTTTTGTGTTTGCTATATTCGAATGAGTGATATCTGGCAGTATCACCATGCGTAAATAGATAACATTGGTTGCTGTATCAACAAAAACATAATAAATATAGTAAATAACAACAACAAAAACAATAAAACTGAAGACAAAAGAAATACATAATTAATCTACATTCATTCAGCAGACTAATTATAAAATTAACAAATGTCTTAATAATTTGAACGACTATATATGAATTTTAATTCTTAAAAAAAATCAGAATATTTTAAGAACTTAAGTTCGATATATCTTCTTATATGTTTGGATTGATCTACTAAAAATACTGAACAAACATATATATATAAAAAAATTCTCTCTATTCTCTAAGAAGTTGTCTAGTGAAGTATACAGCAAATAAATGAAAGTGAAAGACAACGATTGAGGTTTTTGATTAATTTGCATAACCTGCAAGTGATTAATTCTATTAACTTGATAAATAAGTGCCAGGACTTTGAATTTGTTTAATTTTTTTTTTTATGACTAATGAAAGAATATCATATAGATATCATACATACTAAGCATCCTGGTGAAATTCTCACAAGATTCGTACATCACATTTTTGAGATATTGATATTTGGAAATTGTCAAAGTTTGTACCCACATTCAGTGAACTTAAAGCAAACAGTTGTGATGTTGTGATGTCACAGTTGAACACTGAAAGCAAAAATGTTTTGTTTTTCCTAATTTATTTTGCACTTAATGAGTTTGTCCTTTTGTTGGACAGAATTCCAAACTTTACTTGAGGTTCTGTCAAGTTAGGGATACCCCCTCCCAACCCACCCTCCCAACCCCCCCCCAATGACTGTAGTGTATGGAAATGTGATGTACATTAAAAAAAAACACAAATTTGTCAGTGTACATATGCAGCATGACATCCCACCTGTTTGCTTCGAGTTAAACTATATTGGTACAAAGCACTCGTGTCAACTTGAAATGTTCTAGTCTCGACAACGATACAAAGGAATTGAATGAAAAATTTCACCGGTATTCTTAAAACTATGTTCCTCTTCCATCTGCCCAAAAATAAGTATTTCCTCTGGAAATATTCTTTTAAACAGAAGTCATCCTACATTGAGTCATAGTACGAAGTTTGAGTAAAATTTCAGACCGAAGTGCAAAAATGCTACGGAGATTTAATCGCATTGAGTCATACACATAATAACTCAATTTAAACATTTTGTGCAAAAAAATACATTTAAAATGTTAAGCCTCTGATGAATTATATATTTTTCTTCACAGTCAGTTGCTATGGTAACCACTCCTTTTGAAAACAACTATTATAAATTTATATTTGTACATAAAACATGATGTTACTCTCAGGATTGGTTTGCAATAGAAGGGAGCAGATTTCAGCTTGCAAATGAGAGGAAAATGATGAGAAGTAGAGAGCAATATATATATTAAAGTCTGCTATTGGCTGGTTTTCTGGCTGGCTGGCTGGCAAGGAAAGTAGAAACTAGTGTTGTTATTAAAATGCAAGAACAAGGTTATTAAAACAGGCAGTGATTTATATGTTGCTGTTGCTGCCTCAGTAGAAAAGTGTTAGTAGCATGCAAGGCAATAACAAGTCTGGAAATCAATCAGGTTTTAAACTTGACCATATATATTAAAAATGGTGGTTTATTTATAACAGCATAGGGTTTGATGGTAGTAATACGTTACATTTCAACCATGCTATTTAAATTATTGCATTTTAGGGACCATGCTTCTAACAGACTACTGAATCATATCTATACCAGGTTAAAGTAAAGGCAGAAGATACAGACCTATTTCCATTGATTTGGTTCCAAAACATTGACCCCAATTCACAGCCTGTAAATACCACATCTAAATATTCACCTGGTTTCAAAACTTTTGGTGACAGATCATTTGACTTGACCCAAAACATTCACAAAAATTAATTGCCTGTCCAGACAAGATTGAATTAATAGCTCAAAACACTGAAACCAGCCCATTTTGAATTGGCTCAAAACATTCACAAAAATGAATTACCTGTACAGACCAAATTGAATTAGCTCAAAACACAATTACCAGCCCATTTTTAATTGGCTCTAAATGATTGATCATACCAAATCATATCCTTTATAGACCATTTTGTTGAATCAACATAACGAATACACCAGCTCATAGGGAATAACTGATCCAGTACATTATGCAAAATAACAAACTTGCCCAATTGCTACATAACTGAACTGAAGTAATAATTTCAATCAGCAGCACTCCAAGTACACACATTCAACATTGAAATAAGAAACCTCAAATGTTCCCTCTACAGCAAATCAATTAAGAATTATACCATTGTCTTTGTATACATTGTTTAACATTAATTCAGCTCAAAGCATTGATGATAAATAAGAATTATGCATCTAGACAGAGACCAATTACATTACCTTGATACAGTGGCATGGCCAGAAATTTCAAGTGGGGTCAAGTTGGGAGGAGGGGGAGGGAGGGAATGGGCACAGCAAAATGAGAGCAATAAATTGGGCTAAAAAGTTGCGGCTTTCATCATTTCCAGAACTAAATATCAGCTTTTAATCAGCAGAATTTGGGTACCCATAAATAAATTATAGTCTGTAAATTAAAGTAAATTATAGTTGCATATCTTCCTGCCTTTTATATTTCGCTGGGCAGAGGGATGGTTGGGAAATTGGGAAGATTATATTTGGTCATGTACCCTCCCCCCCCCCCCCTCCCCCGGTAAATTGATACCAACCAATAGCCTCAAGAGATCATAGTGACAATGTTCACTTAAAACTGACAGGCACTCCTCTGCCAGTTTTAACCGCATCATATTGTTATTATAACCTCTGTCATAGACAATGATGCCTGCCATCTTAGATATATTGCTGAGTTGGCTCAAACAACGACATCACCATAGTATATACATATGATGTTACTGACTTATTCAAAACATCATTTCACAGCTCATGGCCAATATAATAAAATAGTAATAATTCTAAAATAATATTAAAAAACCACAACATTTTTATAAGTTATTTTACAAGACATGATTGATAATACATAGACAACGGGATGGATGGTTGAAGCTAGCAGACAGACGAACACACAAGAAAGTTCTACGATGTACACACACAAACCATAAGGCTCGTGAAAACGTGGGGTGGTTGGGACTTGGGAAATCAAGGTTGGAAGTGACAGTATGACATCAGGCAGGGATACAAATAATCCTACTAATAAATATCAAGATCTAAAAATTTCCCCAAGAGGAGGCTGGAACAGATATATATTGCACCGATCATCGAAGAAACAGTGCATAGGAATTCCAATCCATATCCTAAGGGAAATTCCCTCCAGCTTTTTTCTTCCAGTTATTTTCACTGAGACTGCAGGGGCCTATTTATCAAAGCGGTGGTTCTCTTTTTCAGCTTTTCAAGAGATGAATCTCCGATGAATCTATGCACCTACATTTGCCATCACAATCCTGCATAGTGCACAACATGGTATATAACAGCCCCACCCCCCCCATTCCCTTCCTCCCTACACCCTCCCTCCCTTACAGCTACTGTTCTATGTCTTTAAACTATGTCTTTCATATGTTTTGTGATGTTTCTGAACAATGGCGGCAGCTGCTAGACATGCCAACCATATCAATAAATAATGATGAGACGTGGTGTAGATGGACGCAGAGGGGCGCACAAATTGACAGGCTCCTCCTCATCTTACTCCTACATCTTGCTCCTCATCTCATCCACGGCTACACACACTAACATCTAATATAACAAAGAATGTACAGGATACATCATCTACTCTAGACATTTTTCAATGTTTTTTCTTCTGCTGGCGCTTGCCGGTTGTGATCAGCTTTTCGTGTAACGCGATTTATCAGGGGGAAACACAAAAGCGGGCAGATACCATCGGAGTACGGGTGACGAATATTAACGCTTTGTCAGGACGGTCAAATTAACAGATGGATGTTGTGGTAGTGCATGGTGGTGGAGGTCTTAGAGGTACATGTCATATACACTTGAGGCCAAATATTTTTGTTGTTGCTATGGATCAGTGTCTAGTATTTAAAGGGGAAAAAAATAATCTTCATGTATAGTCTGACAAATCATTCAAGACAATGAAATGAATTGGAGATATTTTGAGATTTAACTTAAACTGAAATAAATTGGATTAGTTTGAATATGAAAAAATTCCAATTGAAATTAATTGAATTGACCTGAAGTGACTTGGAGGTGAAAAAGATGTGCAAACTCCCTATCCCCCCCCCCCCAAATAGTATCAACTTATTTGATAATACCACAGTTTATGAACAGTGATTGATTGCAATGTTTATCCCTATTGATTTAGTAAAGATGGAATATACCATTTAAGCACAGGTATCAACTATTATCCCCATAAAGCTGATTCTGTTATCAAACAACCCTACAGAACATACACACCTTTGCAGCATACACAAGCAATGCAATCTACAAATTGACCCTACGCTGCGACACCAAACACAGACAATGAATTATTTTGATAAAAATATATCAAGTGAATAAATCTTCTTTAAATGATGAATGTTTGTTAGACTATGTAGACCAGCCGCTTTAATTGATGAACCTCAAATATTTAAAGGGTCATTTCTCAAAACCCAACAGTGGTATAGAATTACAGCCTGGAATGATAGCAGTTTTTGACGATCTACGACATATACCTAAATCGATTTTGTGCCCAAATTCATTCTTTTAAAAGTGTCAATTAAATGACATAGGTTCTTTGACTTACAAACACCATAGTCAATAATTTAGCTAAACATTATCTAATACGAAAATCCACATTTTTATCGCCAATCGTGATGACTGCTTTAAATCGGTCTGACACTCACTGTAGAACAGCGTGGGTACAGGTCCCGGTACACACCCTGCTATTAAAGCTGTTACTCCCACAGACCATTTTTGTAGACCTACTTTCAAAAATTCATAACTTCACCATCAAAACCATACAGATATACATTTTGCTGACAAAAAGTGGGAATTCTTGGTGCATTTACTGTACAGCCCTTGAGAGCAAAACGAGCTGACTCACTTTTATCTTCCAAGGAATCTATTTAAGTAAATTGTAATAATGATGAGTGGTGTCACGTAGTTCATCAGTTCATTCCAAATCACTGATTATAATCCTTCCCCTTTTCCACCTAACCATTCAACGCAAACAAAACAGCTGCAAAACAAATGAAAGCAAAGAGACAAAAACCCTGGGCAGTTGTTACCCTGCTGGGATGGGAGCTGAGCCTATATAATCTATCCTACATTACCTATGTTAATGATATGCCGGTTAGCTAGAAGCCGAGTCTATGTTTGGAAACCTCCACGTCCTGCCAACCCGTGCACGAGGAGAAAGCGTCCTTAGTGAGACATATTTCGCATTCAAATGGATTGATTCAGATCTGATTAGCCATTTGCCTCTGACGAAGGGAGGAGGAGAAGAACGAGAGAGAGAGAGAGAGAGAGAGAGACAGAGAGATGGAGATGGAGAGAGAAGAGCGAAGGTTTTGGAGTGTAACGTACGGGTGGCTTAATTCATTAGGGCAGCTACGGCCAATAAAAGCAAATGGTGATAAATACTTGGTAGGGTTCATGCGAGAGACTGTTATGAGTCGTGGAGGAGGAGGAGGATGGAAGAGGCATTTGTTTTAACCGAAACGCCAGTGACTCAAAGAAATCAAAACGTAAAAATTTGACATTAAAACCCTTCCAGCTCTGTAGGGTGTCATAAAGTCAACATGATATTATAGAGCATATAATGTAATGCTGGGTTATGATGTAGCAGCCATCAAGATTAGTACTCTAATAAACTAGCTGATTGGTGGGTCTCCTGCATAGTCAGAACTTTTGGTAAATTTATGTATACATGTTTCCCAGACGCTAACTACAAACCAGAGGATTCAATAAACCATTTAAAGTAAAAGAGTTCTGGAATATGTTTGCATTTACAAGCTTTGCTTGTCATAGATTCTAGCTGTGTATAAAGACAGTTTTGAGTTGTCAGTTACTGTAGAAGTAAACTATCTGAGTGCTGCAATACATTATAACAGTGAAATCAGGGGCTTTTACCTTTCGTTAATATCTTATTAATGTGTAAAAGTAAATTGGCCTGATGTTTCCATCCTAGCAGGATCTTCTTCAGAGACTAACTGACAAATAACTGTTCCTAAACCACGCTTGAAGACCTATGGTTACAGAAGCTTCGAATACTCTGGCTCTTATCTCTGGAACAAGTTACCAGATTGCATTGGAACATACTATAAACTTTCTACATTCAAAAGTCTACTTAAGACCCATCTTTTCACTTGTTCTTTTGTAAATTAATTTGCTTCTCTGTAAAGCGCCTTGAGCAGTGACTTTTGTTTACTGATTTGGCGCTATATGAGTCTCATTTATTATTATTATTATTATAACGTACAGTTATTAAAACCACAGCCCTGCTAGATTTCCTATTCCAACATATGGAACATCCCAAATTATACATCCAAAAAACTGTAACAAAATGAACATTGACGCAATATACACATTGCATAATACAAAAGTAAAACATTAGAGAGGAATTCTCTGTTAGTTTCTCAAGTGCAACACTTTATCATTAAGTAACGTATTGTTATATGCTATAGGTGGTAACTGTGACAAAGTGATTTTTCTTAAACTGGATACAAAGTAAATTTAAATTACTCACTACTACAATAATAATAACCAGCAGTTATTTTTACGACGCTTAAGCGACCACAAATGTGGCAGAAACCGGCAAGGGCTTATGGATTACAACTTACACGTCGGGTGGCTTCCAATTCAACATTTTAAACTCACATTTGGAATGTTTTCAATTTAGAAGGTCATTTCAGATGGGAAAACCGTAGATTGCTCTTGGATGAAAAACCCACCTTACTATGACACGGCCAATAAAAGATAAGGTTTTTTTTAATTTTCTTTTATCAAAGCTGACAGATCATGTTAACATTGGTATGGGCTCTTGTACAGTTAAAGTCCTATTGCAGAATAGTGTTATCCATATCCTCCAGTTAATTTATAAGCTGTTTGCTCTCTGCAGGCTAGCTGACTGGAATGTTACACTGTACGGTGAAAGATTGTCAGTTTACAAGTGACTCTCTCTCTCTATACTCATTACTGTCGGGCAATATGCGACCTACATATAGCCATGACTCTTAATAATAATAAGCCCATATCAAAATATACAATGTTGTTGTTCTAGCAGTAGGGACAATATGTACAATCACTGTCAGAACTAAATATTGTTACTTCAAAGTAACAAATGCCTTTATAACTCCTGACGAAAAAGGGGGCAGGGGTTCAGGAGGATTATAGCCATGGTTTCTAGGAACAATAAGTGAGGGGGGGGGGTCCAGGGAATGATGGGGCAAAAGAATAAGGTATTCTTATCTTCATAGTATACTAAAGGAAAAATGAAGACTTCAAACGGGTTAAACAGGTCTTTTGATGACGATAGCCTGTGTGTAACTTTTCCAGTCGAGCCATTTCTCAGCTTTTAAGTATATTTGCATAATTTTGTTTTATAATAGTTATCCATGCTAATATCCCATCGTAATAGAACTCAATAAGCTTGACCAAATATATCGCATCTCAAGTATGAAGACAAAGTGGAAAATTAAAATTCGTATTGATGATTATATTAAAGTAAAGTATCTTAGAGCTCTACGAATTGTTGAGAGCCGTCTAGAATCATTCATTTTGCATACATGTTCGGTCACCTTCATTTGGTGCAAATAAGGTTAGATGATATCTAAAAATTTTTATCATTTGCAATCTTATTTTGGCAGGTTTCGTAAAACTGTCAAACTCAAAAAACTGGCAAGTTGCAACTCTATCTAAAAATTTCTATTCCATGTATATCGCTCTCGGTTTTCAAACACAGTTGCATACTCACTTAACCACATATTCTCCAACAAATGTCTTCAAATAAGGTTCTTTGTAAAACCAAAAAGTCCACTTGGAACTTTCTAGTGACAAGATATAATTTATACTCAATTAGAAACACAGTGTGTATGAAAGCATGTTGTCATCCCTACTTAGCTCCCATATCCCCCTCCCCTCAACCCCCTTCCCATCCCCTTTAAGGAAAAACCTAAGTATTACAACTCAGCTCACTGGCAATCACTTTTTTCTTTAATTCATATATGAGAGAACATAAGAGCAACTATTGGATATAAATAAAGTGTCTCTTTCTCACTTCATAAGAAAAATAACACCAGACTAATCTTCAATAGTCTACTGGACACTGGAAGGAGTTGGTAGAAATAACAAGCAAAATCAATTATGTTCTAATGGCCTTTGAAAAAGTTTACCACTAAACTGAGGGCAGTATTTCAAAATAGTCAGCTAAAAGTATTATTCAGTCATACATCAACAGAAGATTAGTTACAGTGACTTGCCCAATAGAGGGCACTATTCAACAATGTACATGGCATATTATATATCCTTATGATGGTGGCATACTCCTGATATTTGTCCGCCCAAAGAAAAGTGCCAAAAAGCAACAGGAGAAGATCTTTTCGATACATATATTTTCTGGTTCTTTATCTGGTGTTTTGTAGAGCATACAAATGGAAGTACATGTGGTGCAAACTCTGGATCAATTGGGTCAAGTTTAGACCACTTTAGGCCCTCCAAGAGTAGTGCAGGAAAAATGTTTACTGTTTAGTGAGGAGGCTTGTTTGCCCGTGACAAAATCGTTGGGCTCTAACAGCTTAAAATTTACCTGGTCATGATACAGAAAAATTGAAGGTGCCATGAATGGCCAACTTGTCAGCTATCCAGTGAGAGGTAATCTTAGCTTGTGGGCAATTTCTACAAGGATTTTAACAGAGACCACATTACTTTGTCAGTTATTGTGTAATTCAATCGGGCAATTATGTGGAAAATTGACGATGCCATGACTAGCCAATCAATCCTCCCAAGGAAAAGTGCCAAAAAAGCAACAGGAGTACATCTGTTCGATAAAACATGTCATCGTACACGATCTGCTTTTTGTGTAGTGCACAAATGGAAGTACTACATATGGTGCAAACATTTGGGTCAATTTGGGCAATTTTAGACCACTTTTGGCCTTCCGAGAGCAGCGTACAAAAAATGTTTACTGGTGACTGGTGAATTATATGGGAAACTGAATTTGCCATGAAATGTCCAAAATGTCAGCTTTCCATTGAGGGCTAGCATTTAGCTAGTGGGAAAATATCTAAAAGGACTTGTAATAGAGATCACATTTAATACTTTGACAAGTTTAAGTGTGTAATTCAATTGTACCATTAGTAACAGGAGTATCATTAACCCTAAACCACTCAATATGCTCAAACCAGACAGCCTTTCTACCAAATTGATACCATCAAACAATGCTTCCTTTGGTTATATGTTATAGCCCTCTATTTTAACATCACATAAATTTATGATTAAAAAATAATGTGGTTGACTTTAAACTGCCTTCTTTTAAGCACCACACTTTTCCAACTTACAACAACAAATTAAAATAAAGTGACATGTTTTTCCAACTTTTCCCAAGTTGTTTACAAACAAGAGGATCAAAATATGCTTCGTGTAAACATTTTGACCTCTTGGAATGAACAGTAGCAGTTGGCAGGGTGTGAACGTGAATGAAACACTGCATATTCTCCACTTCATGAATGTCAAAATAATTAATGACTCCAGATTCTGAGAAAACAACTCGGCATCATAAATAAAATGCATACGAGATGGGTGACCAAAACCATATCCAATAATCTGCTTAGTGAAATACATATGATTAAAAAGGGCAAAGAAATAGAAGGCTAGAATGTGATTAATACCATTCACCTCTAAGGTTACACGCCCCGCTTTCTACCGAGTTAGCTATCCAGCTGTAAGTTAGTGGCGATCCTGATATAGCCATTTCTTTGCTGGGGGGGGGGGGTGAGGCACCAGTCAGGAGGTGTCACAGTAGGCTTACCTACTGTGTAACCCACGGATCATGTATATGTAATACATATATGAATATGTAATACGTATATGAATATGTATAGTAATGTGCAGACAACCCGTTCGAAGCAAGCCGGTGGAATTGAAAAGAAGAGCAGAAGCACACCCTCTATCCCAGCCACCAGCAATTTTGAAAGTAAACAATTGCAATGTATTCCAATCACCATTACAACAAATGGGATTATGGGTAGGGATGACACCAGGGACTTGACATGGTACTTCACCCAACTGCAGTAAATAGATGTACCATACATAATATACACCAATGGGACTTGCTGTTATCATGAAAGTTATTACAAAAGCTTGAGAATTTACATGTATTAAACAGCCATTCATGAAGTTCATCAGTTATGATCTTGCGTCTCCTAAGCATTAGTGAAGCATGTGTCTCATCAACTCCGACTCCCCACCCCCACCCCCTACCCCCGTGGATCCAGTCAGTAAAATACTACAACATAGTGGTTTTTAACATGCTCTAGTCCTCCCACCACACCTCTGGCTCCCCTCCAGGTGTAAGTTCATACTGTACATTATTTTATCAGTGTGGTTTCCTCACCTCCTCCTCCAAGAACAATTCAGGCATTGTTATAGCATTGTGATTAATTTATCCTGCCTCTCCCACCTTCCTCCCCCTTCCCCTATCTGACCAAGCATATTTGACACACAAGCATTTAACAAAGAAAAAGAAACGTTAATACCCATTCTGTGATAAAACATGGAAACAATAACCGAGGTTTGCTATCTATTTTTGACTTATATTATTTCGTGCTGATATTAATAGTTTTGAATTATTTCCAATTGTGATTGGTCAATGACTGATATCTGACCTCTGTGCATAATTTGTAACTCATCGGTAGAGGAAGTAATTTTCATAAGTAAATACAGTTAAAGCTTATATTGCAGTGTCTGCGAGCTAACCATGTTTCTCAATATTGAATCCCAAATGCAGTTTATAGTGCACCTTTGAAAGCAGCCATCACCGTGCAAAAAAACTGAGAGAAACTGGCTTGAAATTGATAGAAACCTGCACCCCTTGAACCAATTTTACCAAAACTTACTCTTAACTGTTTCCTACAAACAGAAATGCAGAACTGGTGTAACTTGGAACTGTACAAGAGACAAAGACAGAAGTTGTAGAGACAAATAAAAGAATGGACAAACATGAATAAATGAATGACTGAGGACAAAAATCAAAACTACAGTGTGAAATGGATCCTGACAGGTAATGAGGGCGGTATTGAAGAACTTAACATGCATAGATTCCGGATGAGTGACCTGATTAAGTTGCATGATATTGCAACGGTCCTACCTGTACTGTGTAAGATTCGTCTCAGGGCTTGTACTCATTATGCATAAGGGTGGCATATACTGTGCTCCTCCCCCCTCCCTCCCCCCTCCCCTCCCCCTCAAGAACGATGGAAAGCAGTAGTGGAGATTCAAAGGGACAATGAAGCCTACAGAATTGAAACACTTGTCAGGGCAAATTTTTAAGGGTTATCTCTGGTATACAATCAGGCCTTTCATTTTTGTTGTCCCAACAGCAACTTTGATTTGTCTGGAAAGAATTTAGCAAGATGAAAATTACCAGTATGTCCCTGTAGGATGTACACTGTGCTAGGAGAGATGTGTAGGTTGGTACACAGAAAAACAGCTTTGAGGGTGATAGCAATTTATCAGTTTACCTATTTGGGAGGCGGCCCTATTTAGTTATAATGCAAATTGAATTTGAATGTAAAAAGCTTGTTGTCCAACTGAACTCTCCACAGCGGACCTTTTGTTTTCTGAACAGAAGTTTGGTCGTCTCGAACTACCGGACTAGCATTAAAAATATGCCGTGCACTTTTTGGACACCTTTGGTGGTAGGATGAGGGGGGTGATGGACCCTGTAATGAATGGTCACTGAGGGTGTACAGTGTTAAACATTTGCCAGTTCACTCTAGACACAGACTAGTGAGGGTGCTGATGTTGTGAGGAGACAGGTAAGCGAGGGTATTTTTGGGTATCTCAAAAATGCTTAAAAAATGTTCCCTTTAAATCGTCTGCAACAATACATGAAGGATTTTCGTATCGCTCATATGTCATGCGGATACCGTAGACAGGTATGGCGTATAAGCCTTCTGAGCTTCATGACCAAAAGTAGTAACAATTAAAGAACTTAAATATGTTTGCATACATATACATGAGAGTGTAAAATAGTCATACAACTAGGCTACACAGCTTTCGCTTAGTAATGTACCTCCTCTATTAGCAAAACTTATAAACTTTCATCACCTCTGCTCGTGAAAGGAAAAACGTTTGGGAATAATTGGAATGGTAGGAGGCATAGCAGCATATTTCTTAATTGATTACAAATAGAGGAAATGAAAATACAGAGAATAAATCATGCTTGCATTTTCTCAATTTTTGGGCTGTTTTTTGTTTGTTTTTTGGACTGCTTAAAGATAATATTGGCAATTCTTCTCTACATGTCTTGTGTAAATACTTTTAAAACAAAAATCATAAAAAAATTGATCTTTATGAAAATTATACTTCCATTCTGAGTACCTAGAATACCAGGAAGCAAGACATGTTTAAAGGAATGGTAACAGTTAACAGATGAATGGAAAAATAGAAAATGAGGGTAAACAATAGCTTGCATATATGCTTGCTGGCTGTTTTTGTCCTTCTCCTTTTTGCAACTACTTAAGTGAAGATAAACTGGAGCTTTTTACCCTATTACCATTATTTATGCAATTTTCAGGCCATTTTTCTTGCTTTCTTTTCTTACAGATTACTGTATGCAAAAAAAATACATTTGCAGATCTAACAGCAAAACATTACCTATGTAACTAAATGTACTGTAAATCAAATGTCTAAAGAGCCAAATGTGAAATTTAATTGAGTCATTTAATTAGTTTACCACTTTGCCGCCCATTTTCCTTCACAACCAAGAAAACCACTTCCTGTCAGTTTGCAAGTGCCATTTCCTATAACCTACCGTTGACTTTATTTGACTCCTACTTTAGAATGCCCAGTACTATAAAAGCTATAAAACCTAAGACTATTATTTGGACTTCCGTTTTATGTTCAATTTAAATCCCCTTTTCTAGCAAAAGTTTCGCCAAGAAAAAAGTTTGACAAACTGAAAAGCAAAAAAATGAATAGCTCACTCACCTCTTTTCCTTCTTCCATCTTTAGTATTACCAGAGTAGTAAGCCTCGTCACCGGGAGAATCTTTACCTCTTAGTTTCTCGTCCCTGCAGTTTTCCTCCGATCCCATCTGAATCAACGAGTCCACACTCGAACTTTTACTCCTCTTTCCCATCGGCTCCGGTTGCTCGTGGTGATCGCTCATCATCTTCTCGTACTCGCTTCCGATGTCGTCAAACGGCCGGGAGAGGGACATACTGTCCATGCTGGAGACTGAATCCACGCTGCTCCTGTTACCTGCTTTCAAGATGCTCAGCAAGTTCTTCTCTCTTCTTGGTAGCACCTCTTCCTCTGTACCACTATCAACTTGCTCTTCTCCCACCCATTCTCCCTCCTCGTCATCGTCGTCGATTAACGGTATATCCTCATCTGGAAATAACTCTTCCGTGACCAGAGGAGCCAGTTGGATGAACACCGCATCTGGTACGACGGCAGCTTCCTCTACCGGCTTCACATCCACCTTTAACTTTGGCTCTTCCACAAGTTGTGTTTTCGGTTTCGTATCCAAGGAGGGAATCTTGACTCCTGGGATACCCGTCAATCTCTCCGCCCTGCTGAGATGCTGCGGATCTTGACTGCTGTCTGAACTGTACCCTAAGTTATCGGTCGATCTCGGAGGCCGATAGAGTTTGCTCAGCGGTTTAGCTTTGCTGGGTACCGCGAGCAATTCTTTCTCCACGGTTGGCTTTGGGGCGGGAGAAGACTCCAATGAGGCGGCGGTCTGTTTCTCTTTCTCGGTCTGCTCGAGTTGAAACAGAGCCTTGAGGAGCATATTCTGTAAATCGGACTTGGACCTCTCCCTTCTGTTTTTCCTTCTGCCTCTCGGCGAGTGGACGTCGTCTTCGTATTCTCTCAGGGCTCTTTTCAGCTCTGCTATCTGTGTCGTGTCCAGTACCGTGTCGTCCCTGCCGGGGAGTGACTGGGTTGGCTCCCTGGGTGCGGACCTAAGAGGTTCTTGACGGCTGGGTGGAGGAATCTCTTCTGGCGTACCCTCTATCAAGAGTGGCTCCGGTTCGGGATCACCGGCTTTATCCTTCACAGGATATTCAGGTACTCTAGGAGACCCAACTGGACTTCTGTCAGTCCTCTGGAAGACCTTCTTGTGGCTCGGGTACTCCACGATGTTATTCTTGTTTGAATACATCCTCAGTTCTATAGAAGGTGGCGTTGATTTTGTAGGTGCAGTCGCCGCCTTCATCGGTGGGTTACTGAACAAAAACTCTCTTCTCCTTTGAGCAGTGTCTGGCTCACTGTCTGCCTTGGTCTCCATTATTTTCAGACGTCTCGTCTTTTCCGCCGTCAATATCTTTTCCCGTAAGTCATCAAATTCTGCCTCTTTCTTCTTTTGCATGAAGAGCTGCTCGCCCTTTGACCCTCTCCGATGACCACTACTACCGTTAGAGTTTTCGTCATTCCCATTTTCATCGGACCTGGGCACGCTGTGACTTCTCGGAGCACGAAGCACCTGATGAACTGGATTCTCTTTGATGGGGGCTTCGTCTCCCAAACGATCACCCTCACCATCTTGATTATTGAATGGAGAATCTCTACCGTCAAGACTCCTGGACCTCTTTTTCATAGGTCTATACTGATAGCCACCCCCATCGGGGTCATCCGTAAACATGCCGGCGTTCCCCGGCATGCTGTGATCCTCTCGTGTGGATGAACTCGTCAACGGTCTCTCGACCTCCCTGGGGTCTTTTGTTGCCCTGCCTCGGGTATTCTCCTGTGGCGTAGCAAAACTTTGAGGGACCGGCTTAGATGGTGCAACTTGTTCTTCATAAACCGGCTTTATTCTTCCGGGTTTAGTCGCTGCATTGACATCGTTGATGGCATAGATGTCTCCACCTCTAGTCTTAGACGGCATCACCAATGCCTCCTCAACGACTTTTGGAAAGTCGACCGTATCTGGAGCGTGCCTGCTCTGTTCCGCTTGGGCTTCCAGTTCTTTCTGGTAGAAACTTCTCTGTCTACCTTCGGGTATGCCCGTGTCTTTAGGCTTTGCCCTGACGGCATAGACATCCCCTTGGGTGCTCGAGGGAAGGACTACCGGTTCTTCTGATACTTCTTCTGGTTCTGAATAGTCATTCACATATTTGTTCCACATCTTTTGGTGATCCATTTCTTCCTTGTAAAAATTCCTCTGTTTCGGTTCAGTGGGTTGTTTCTCCGTGGAATCTCTGATTGCATAAACCTCACCGCGGGTGGCAGACGGCAACACCACCGGTTCTTCCACCACTTCACCCTGACTCTGAGGGGTATCTGAACGAACAGTATGGGAAGTAGAAGAATGTCCATTCTGATATCTTCTACGACTGTTCTCAGAGCCGGTGGAACTCTCCTGTGATGAAGAGCGAAGAAAATCGGGCCCGTTACTGTTGTCCAAAGGTGCCTGTTGCCACTGGTTATCGCGAGAGGTCCTTTGGGTCGGTGGTTCTCTCTGAGGTAAGTCTCGGGGAGCAAGCTTCCTAGATGGTCCATCAGTATCGGATCCCTGATCACTGCTGACCGGAGGGCTTGTCTGAGACACGATGCAGAAGACAGCTGCATTGTTTCTAGAACGGATCTTCCTCAAAGATGTGCTGGTAACTTCTGGTTCGCTGAGGGGGCTATGGCTTCTAACAAATTCTCTGGCGGGGAACGGGCGTTCCTGCGACTTGGAACGTTCCCTGATGGGACGCTGCACTTCAAAGGCACTGGTTGGCTGTTGATAATCGAACGTATCTGAGCGGGTAGGACTCTGTGGACTTGTCGGTACTGGTTGATAGGTGGCAGTGATGGTGGTACGGGTAAGCAGCGATTCGCTGGAGGACTTGCGAACTTTCCTTACGTGTTGGTCGTAGGCTTTAATTTCTCTCAGCGTCCTGAGAGGCGGAGGTTCATCTTGCTCTTCTGGTTCCATCTCCACCATCGGTTTTCTTTTGGGATCATGCGGTGGGACAGACGTCTGTGCGTTACCACCGTAGTATCTCAACTGATCCCTGTCATAGCCCGGTTGAGCAGACCGGTAACTATTTCTAACATCGTTCGCGACCGGTTGGACGAACCCCCGTCTGTCGTCGTGAAGTGGTTGAGTGTAGTAATGGGCGGAGACGGGTACAGCTGGGGGGTCTCTCTCGGGTTCACTCATAATCCCTCCGTCTGATCTGTACCTGCTATAATCCTGTCTGTCAGAGTACCGATCCAACGACCCGTAGTTGGCCGAGAAGTCCTTCGTCCTGGAATCCGATAGTCTCCCATAACTCTCTGGTGTCTTCCAGCCCGACTCCACCTGGGGGGTGGTTCCTCTGGGTTCAGACCTTCCTCTCCTGTACTCTGTGTCTGAATTCATATCGTACTCCCCGTCGCTACGATAGGCCAACCTGGGATCCGCAGATCTGGGTTCATAAGTCTTCGTCGCGGCCGGAGTCGTCGATGTACTTCGTTGCGCAGGTGGGTCGGCGGCAGCCAACCAGTCGGGGATCTGATAATTGTAACCTCTTTCGTCTACCACCCTATCTGATTGATACCCAGAGTATGGGTCAGCTTGACCTCTCTGGTAGCTGCCATCATAGCTGTAGTTGACGTTTCTATCTTTCTTGTCACCTCTCCGATCCAGACTTCCAGCCTGAGGATAGTACGGAGCCTGCACTCCTCTCTTGCTGTCGTTATAATTTTCGTCAACGAGTCTGTCACCTCTCACCTCGGATTTGGGTTCGCTCCCAAAACTACGATACTGGGATGGTGGCGCCTCTGGTTTTTGTCTTCGGGATGACCGTTGTTGGGGAAGGGAAGGACGGTTTGGTAGTGCATCATACCCTGGATGTGAGTGACCCCTGGATGAGCTCCTCGGTTGTGACTGACTGCTGCTACTGCTACTGTATGGACTGCGAGGTGGTTTTCCTGAATAGTCGTTGTATCGATTCCGTTGGTTGTTCCTCTGCACCATGCGTTGGTCCTCGGTCTCCTCTGGTAGGTACACCTTGTTCTTAGATTGGTAACCCCGGGGTGGTTTCGGTGGTGCCCCTGGATCTCCTTGATAGGCGTATGACTGGTCTTGAGGTACCCTTTGACGGTCATCATAGTATCTGAAAAATACAAACAAAATACAAAAACTGTGTGAGAAATGACTTCCAATGACCTCCTGCTTGTCCTTCATGATCATGAAAGACAAGAGAATCAAGCCTTAAAATCTTAAAAGGTGGCATAAAATGTTTACCGATCATAACAACATGCAGCACTTGAAAAATGGCCTGATTACCTATTCTAGAACACAGGCTGTAATGTCAGCTTCTCATATGCAGCATAAAACTCAGATGGTAAACATTAGACTTTTATGGCCTCAAAGGTAGTTTTATACCAAATGAAAATCGATAAAATATTTGGAATCGGCCAAACAGACCTTTGACCAACTTTAACTGTGTAGTTTTCTTCGCTGAAGTGACGAAATCTCCGTTAATTGTCCATGCAATGAGCTTCTACATTACACTGCTGAATGCAGGAAGTAGAAGATTGCCTTCCACACTTAAATACACAACTGTCAAAAGTTTGTGATTTTTGGTGATCTGATAACCTGTATTATTTTGCTTCCCAGATTATATGAACCACAAACCCATCACAGTCGATTTGGAGATGATAGATTCTATTGCATGATCGGCAAAACACTACACAGAGGTCATGTTTGCAATGTATTACAAATTTATAAAGCCTTTGAAGAAGATCCTGCTAGGATCGAAACGTCAGGCCAACTTACTTTTACACATTCTCCTACACAGGCTCTCTAGTGGACAAGCAGTTTGCTAACAGTTTTATTTTATTTTAAATCTATAAGGGACATTATTGACTTTCCTTCTTTAAAGCACTGCAGATTCTACCATGTTGAACATTTATTGACAGGTATTAAAGGAGATACCAATATAAACCACCATAGACAGCTTTCACTCTGCCAACCGTGAAAGGAAAGCCGTCTTGAAGATCTCTGTGCTGTCTTTGGGCCTGGAGCCCACACATATCCCCTTCTACCAATAATTTCAAAACGGCAACAGTAGAAAAGAAATAAAAAAAGCTTGTTTCTTAAAGGAATAATGAAGGATCAAAGACAATTTATATTATGCAGTAACCTCAAAACTATCTAATATTCCATTTTTAAATTTTTAAGTTAACCGCTTTTTGTTCCCTCCTGACGTCATCGAGATGGAATTCAGGCGTATTGCATGATTCAATGGCGGCTTACTGTGCATTGTGGTGAGGCTCTTACTGTGCATTGTGGTGAGGCCTTAGGAGCCAATCTTCAAAGCGAGTGTATTCAGTCCAACAGAAAGCAGTTAACTCAAAAATCGAATTTTAGAGAGTTTTGAGGTTATACTGAACATTATAAATTGTCTTTGATCCCTGCCTTCGTTATTCCTTTAAGCTCAGTGCTAGTTACTTCCTTACCCAGAGGTCGGATACTGTCGTCTTTCTCTGTCATCTATGTGCTGCTCCTGCCTTTCATACGATGGTTCTTCAGGGTAATATCTGTCCCTACGATCGTAATGTCTCGGTGGATTCTGCCGACGATGGCTTCCTCCATCACTTCTCCGATCCCTATGACCTAAAAAGAAGAGGAAGGTTTTGGTGAAAATCAGCTGCAATTTACCGTTAAAACAAATATGGAATGATCATTATAAATCTGTCAGGCTGGCATAACTGAATAGCAATACTATATGACTGACAGTCTTGACTACATACTGAAGTGAGATTTGCCACCCTTCAAGCCAAGCAAAGTATCTGAATATTGCTTACGCCACTCCCTCTCACCCTCCCTTCCATTTCCCCTCCCTCCACTTTCCTCAGAATACCCCAAAAGCTAAACTAATACTTTTAAGTGCATTAGTGTGGTAGGAGACAGGTAAAAGAGGAGTGAAGTAAATACAAAAAAATAAACAGACTTGAGTTAAATCTGTTCTGTTGTCAATCAAGCAATAATTCCGATATTTTTATTGGCCACTGATGAATTTTTTTATATTTTATTATTTTGTTTTGCACATCCTATGATACAGTGATACATATTTTGAATCTAGTTTATGCCTCCTTTTCACAGGCTTCTCAGTTTAGTTATATAAAGTCTACAAGAGCAATGCTTGGACAATGCTGACCAGGGTTCTTACAATTTAAGACCAGGGTCTTATATATAGTGCCAACCAGGGTCTTATACACAATGTAAAACCATGGTTAACTTGCATGATTTTCTGATGATCTTAGATGGCTGAATTTTTTGTCAATCAACAACAAGTATCATTGAAAAGCATAGTCCAGAGTGTTTTTTCTTACATTCACTGCAAATGACCTGTACTCTCTAAAAATTTAGGGATTTGGGGTAAGTTTCAAATTTCATTCTCTGTCAACATGTAAGGCAGAAAAGCCTATGCTTTGCTGAAGTGTTACACATTTCTTACATTTTTCGGGGTGATCTATGATTAATACAAACACCTCGGGACAGTTCTTTTAAAGTCGTCCCAGGAGATTGCATATATGTACATCAGTGTTAAAAATCCTTGGCAAGCCATTCAGCCAATTTAGAAGAACCAGTGTCCCACACATTTAATGAAATGCTTCATTTTATTATAAACTGCATCCGTTTGAAGTTTTCCGATTCCTCTCATCATTTCCTGGTGAGATTTTGGAGGACTTAAGTAGAAAGGTTAACTTTTAATGTATCTTCTCTTTCCACAAGATTGAGGCAAATTCTTCCTACAAATGCCAAGTTCACGAGTAAGAAAAAGAATTCATTCCAACTTTACCAAAGCCCTCTCATCTCTCGTAGACATAAACCATCGACACAACTCACTCCAAAGAAGTGTGGGGGGGGGGGGAGGATACTCCAATTTGTTTTTACAGATAGTTCTGAACATCCGATCGTGATACCTATGTTTGTGACTTGTTTAGAAGAAAGATCTGTTAATACATCATTAGTACATTCTTGAACTGAGTAGCAACAGATACCCCGACATCCTAGATAGAGTGTGAGTGACGTTAGCACTACCGTACCTCTCCTGGGCGGTTCCACTTCTCGGGAGGGTTGGTACCTCTTATATGAACCGGAACTTCTACCATCTTCGTAGTAGTAATGATCCTGTTTTGTGCCGTTCATTTTGGAAGAGCTTATTCCATTCTTGCCTGGCTTATCTTCTTTCTCTGAAGCCTTATCTTCCTTTGTTGACAGAAACCCTGAAAGGCCCTACAACAGATGGAGAGAGTAGAAGAAGAAGTGAAGAAGAAAATTGGAAAGTGATGAAAGGAAACTGTGCCGAGAGATTTCAAGTTGATTGGTATAATTACGACCACAAGGCAGAAATTCACATGAAACAACTTTCACATGGTAACATACGTCTGTTTTTCAAAGCCTTAAAACATACAGACATACCGGAAAAGAACTGTTACGGTACTGGGATCTTTCATGTTCTGTATTAGTCATAGATTATTCTTTTGTGTAAAAGGTATGCTTTTCACAAATATCTTTTATTTTGTAAACATTTTTTGGGAGGAAATTTCAGCTCCTTTTATGCTGGCGGTAAATCCTATTGTTTTAGTAGATCACCATCATTCTCTTTTTTATTACTTTCCAATAGTAGGTAACATTCACAGGACAGGAACCTGGGGAAGGGAGGAGGAGGGGGAGGAAGGTGTGGGTGGAGGAAGCTGGTGGTGGGAATGGGGATTGGGAGATGAGGAAGGGAGATGAGAGTTGATGATATGAGTTCCTGATGTTCATAAGAGGTATTACCTGTGACATATATCATACATACTCTTATGATCTCCATAACTTCACCTTACCAATTTGCGGGATGGGAGGGGGTTGGGGGAGGTGGTGGGGGGGGAGGCGGTGGCAGAGTGGACCCTAATATTAAGTGTAAAGTTCAAAGAAGCTTGGAACCAAGCTAATTTTGGAGTAATCATGTTTCAATTCTCTGATATTTTCTCACCTTTGATTTCTACCAAGACTACCTCGAAAGTCCTACACACCAATCTTACATAAGGTCAATCAAACACTCTTTTCTACATTGACATGCATTCAAGCTTTCGTGAATTTGAATTCAGACTGTCATTGACTTTAAATGCCCCCCCCCCCCTGAGAGGGCTAACTTGAACTATACGCCAGGGTAACCCACATGTCAAGCACGGATGGCATTCAACCTATGTGTACTTTTTGTGTTATTGTTTAATGTACACAATCCAAAACAACAAATGAATACAAAAGGACATAAATGCATACAAACACACACATAAATACACATAGATACTAAACCATGCATGCCTGCATCTAGATTAAATACATGTACTCATCTGCCACTGGATCAGACAGATCGGGTTGATCTATTGAACTAAAATAGTCTTATAGAAAATGAGAAAGGTCTTAAAGGCATTAAAGACTCGCCCCAAACCGCGTGCGGCCATCTGAAAAAGTTAACTTTCTGTTGCTTGCAAGTGACGCTTTGTTCGTGTCGCTACAAAATGCAGACAGTAATGAAACGTGATACCTTGTTATCTTTAGCTGGACCTGAGATGTCCATCGCTGTATCGTTTGTATACT
>KN886485.1:2404-17717 GCA_000934455.1 Apostichopus parvimensis
TTCAACATTAGGCAAGGTAGGTGTGTCCATGGTTGGTATTGTTTGTTAACTTTACAATGTTAACTTATGAGCAATCTACGGTTTTCCCATCTGAAGTGACTTTCTAAAATTGAAAAGATTCCAAATTTGAGTTAAAATGTTGAATTGGAAGCCACCCGACATGTAAGTCATTTGTGGTCGCTTAAGCGTCGTAAAAATAACTGCTGATTATTATTATTATGATAACTTCAAAACGGTTTGTTTAAACCATGAAACTAACAACAACCTGAATTTTGCTTTCCTTTAAGTATGTGTTTTTTAATGATTTTAATTA
Organism: Apostichopus parvimensis; assembly: GCA_000934455.1. Taxonomy (NCBI): domain Eukaryota; kingdom Metazoa; phylum Echinodermata; class Holothuroidea; order Aspidochirotida; family Stichopodidae; genus Apostichopus; species Apostichopus parvimensis. Next base: position 2,718 of record KN886485.1, read on the forward strand.
TGAAGATATACTCATACTACTATATACAGTACCTCCACTGTAAGGGTAAGATAAGAAAGGTGACAAAAGTGTTTTTCCATAAAGGACTTGTTTTCCCTTCTTTTTTTTTGTTCGCTGTACCCTTGCATTACTTAAGAAACAAGTTAACATTGTAAACCTGCACCCCACTTAATTATTAATAAGAATGTCACAAATGCTTCCATTGTGGACATCAGCATTTCATTTCATCGTCTTTTTCATATTAATATTAGTCATATGTAATTTACTCTTACTTTATCACTTCATATGATCAATGCTTTGCTATATTTTTATGGGATTGTAATACACAAAAAATATCAACTTAAGAAGGCTGGCACTTTAAAGCACTGCTTCTTTTCTAAGTGTTCATGTCTGTTGTCTCAAATATTAAACAGTTCAAAGTAAAAGGTTTGTAGTCTTGCATCAAGGCTGAAGACTTCCTACACAACTTTACAACAGTTAATCCTTCAGCAATTGTCACACCTACATATCCCAAGATTGCAAATTTTAAACAGTGTGCCACATGATCTGTGCATCCAAGTAGGGAAATTTCATAGAATCCTGGTACAATATGATGTATATATCGCTCACTACAAGCTACCTCTCTTAGGGCCTGATAATGTACGCCTGGGTGATGATATTAACAGCTGAGGTCAAGTGCCTTGCCCAAGGACAAAACATAATGATTTGGCCAGAAATGGAACCCTTGTAATCAGTAGATGACAGGTTCATTACCTTAGCCACTTGACCACCACACTCTTATCAAAATTGATATGTGTAAAAGTAAGTTGGCCTGATTCGATCCAAGCAGGATCTGCTTCAGAGGCTACATGACAAGTTGAGCCACTGTCATTTAGTTGAATGACAAGTTTAGCCACTTTTCATTTAGCCTCTGAAGAAGTCATCTCTGCTTTACATATTATTGATTCAATAAAGTAATTTAATTTTTCCTTTGTCATTCAGGATTATTCTTCAGATGGAATGGATGAATCTCAACTACAGTTTCTGCAACACCTGAGGGAGCTTGGTCTGGTATTTCAAAGAAAGGTAAAATATAGTATGAAAGTTCGACATTTTCATTAAAACCTTCTTTGCGATGACAAAATGTAAAATTTATTAAAAACCAACCTTTCCTTCAATTTTTTGAAAAGTTATATATATATTTTTTTCATAATTCGATGCTACATATGTTATTGAAAATAATCCACAGCCAAACAAAATGTTTCCTACAGAGTTTGGAATCAAATTTTTGCTGACATAGAGAGCAAATATTAAAATAACACTCTCAGCATGATCAATCTGCTTTTTTTTGGACCAGTCATTTATCTGTCTATTTCCCATTGCATTTGAGTGGCAGTTTTTGTGGAATAGATAGAAAAAGTTGACCAAGGTGGAAAGATTAAATAAAAGAGAACAAAACTATTTAGAGTTCACTTTTAATATATATACATTTTGTTTTCCAGAGAAAATCAGGGAGATATTATCCTACCAGATTAGCAATAAACCTAGCTTCTGGTAAGTAGCAGGGACTGGGTGTACCGACTGGGTACTTGTTTCCAATTGAGTATATGAAGTAATGCATTTCTTACTTGTTCTATACTCAAAGAAACCTGCCAATGTGTTCAGATACCCTTCATAGAATTTACCCAAAGGGCAAGAAGATGAATTGGTTTCTCTTGGTTTTACATGATACTCTTCTATATTTTTCCATCATTTCTTATTGAGATAATACAGTGTTTGAAGATGTTTTATTAACTTGAAAAAAAAAGATGCTAAACCGACTTCAGCATCCATATTTATTACAGTTTCTACCATAACTCTCCCTCTTAATTGATTGGACCCCATGATGAAATACATTTTATTTTATCTTACAGTACTGTAAATTTTGCAAGGTTCAAAGTTTTCAAGGCCCACTAGAGGTTATGTTCAACCATCAAATGTTGGGGGAGGGGGGGGTGGGAATTAAAACTATTGGTATGCTATTCTTTTCTTTTTTCTTAATTTTGTACTTAACAGGACTAAGCAATGTGAACATGGATGCCCAACGGGAAGGTTTTATCGTCATAGAAACCAACTATAGGATTTATGCATACACAGACTCTGACTTGCAGATTGAAATTCTTGGCCTGTTTGTCCAATTATTATACAGGTTTGCACCCTTTGATTGCTCTTATAAACATTTTCCTTGTTCTACATGTTGTTTTTCAAGTTTTGTTTATTTGTATCAATGTGAAATTTAAAATCTCTCTCCAATATTACACATCAGTTTGTATGTCAAAACCTTTGTTTATATGCATGCTAAGCCATCACTGCCTATGGCAAAAATAAGTTTTTCTCTTTGAAAATAATACAAGGTACGTCTAATTGTTAATTGATATATTGTCACCACACTCTAAGTATTCATGGAAGACGACCAATCCTATAAAATGGATGTAAATAACAAAATGGATGCAGGTTATACCAAATAAACTGTAGTAGTGGTTCTGAATTTGAAATATGGAGTAGTGTTGATATGTTGCATAGTCAAGATAATGAACTGGTCGTTCCCTTTTGTGTACAGTAATGTAGGAGATAACAGGTGTTCCATCTCTGTAGAGAGTTTCTCCGTCTCTGAGAGGTACGTTGATGCGCGGAGAGATACCTCATTAACTTCATTACAATGGAAACAATACGTCTTTAACTCGGGGGGGGGGTGGATTTTCCATCACCATATTGATGTTTATCTGTAAATTCCGTAATTTGTTTGTTTGTTTGTTTTGTCTGAAGCAGCTATTTTCATCGTCATCACTAAGAATATACAGTCTACTCATTTTTGTTGGCATTCCAGTCACAAATGCCTTGTTCCATAGTAATAGTGTATTAAAAATCAAGTCAAATGTTTTCAAGCAAAACCTGTGTAAATGAACTGGTCACTTCTTTTGGACAACAATTACAAGTTTCAAGCCAGAGCTTAATTTCACCCACAGCTAGGTCAAGGTTCAACCTTTATGAAGAAGAGCTGTAGGTTCTGCCTAGTATCAGAGTAATCTTATTTGGTAGGGACAGTACAATGGTTCTTAGTGATCCTGAATTTTTTGTCAATTGAGACTTGTGACACTATTATGAAAACCTAAAGTTATATTTCACATTATTGAAATGCTGTTTACAAACTGAGTACTGTAGATAAATGTAGGAAAGTCAGGAGGCCTGACAGTGTGATGCTGTTTAAATACATAATAATACATAATACTATTAATATAATTCTGGCACTGGATTCAATTCCAATATTTTGTTATCAGGGTCAAAGTTCATTTAAACTTGATAAGGTCTCCGGTTTCGACACGTCTTTGCCGTTTTCGTTGACGATCAGTTTTAAGTATCTTGTTTTGAACAATCGCTGCCAACTTCTGCCTCAATCTTATTCCTCGGCTCATCTGTTTATCTACCAAGATATTCATTGATGTAGTTTACTCCTTTGGTACTTTTCATTAAATATCTATTCTCTCCATCATCAGGTTCCCAAATCTCTCTTTCGGTGTGCTGTCCAGAGAGTGTCCAACAAGCTGTCGCAAATGGCATCACCGCAGAACAGATACTTAACTTTCTAAGGTCACACGCCCATCCACAGATGTTAGCCAATGTAAGAAACGTTGTAGATTTCACAAACTATCACAGGAAACATTTGATTTTTATCGGTTGAAGGTTTCAGCGTAAAAAAAAAGAAGTAGGGATTGCGCTTTTGAACTTTGAAAGTCTTTTTAATAGATTGGTATAGTTTTGTGCTCTCTGTGTTTGGGATAAACTAGGGCAATAGAAGGCCAAAATGGCTAAAGGTAGTCATAGTCATGTGTGATCAAAGTTGTATGTAAAAATCTGCTATTATGTGCCTCAGATCAGGGAGTAATTTATCTGGTATCGCATCATAAATTGGTCATGCTGCTACACTGATGTATAGCAGATTTTTTAGCACAGGAACCATAGTATAATATAAGACAGAAATTCAGACACTTCAAAACCTCTACGCAAGATTTGACGATATAAAGTTATTACCTGCGGCTGTGCCTGTATTTTATTTTTTCGATCATTATGCAGGTACCGTAAAAGAATAAAATACTCAGTAGCTATGTGGCAATGACAGCGTCACATAAGCAATACAAGCATCTGGGCAGGGTAGTTAGACTACTTTATTCTTTGCCAAAACAAAAAGGATTTCGTCCATTGCCTGCTTCTTTTGTGTTTTCTAACAAATTTGGCAAAACTGCAATAATTAGAATTATCACAAAACACTAAAATAGATTATGAGCATTGCTTGGATAGGGCTAGTGAAGTTGTTATGTACTGGGTGAATCAATTGAAGCCAACAATATCTCAATGAAACTGGCCATTAATAGTATCATTTTATGTATCTTTGCCACCAGAAACCAGTCATTCCAGCAACCATTAGTGACCAGATACGATTATGGGAGCTTGAGAGAGAAAGATTAACCTTCAATCCTGGTGAGTTGATGATGTAACAATGTCTGTAAATCAACTATTTCTCAGGAAATTTACCCTCTGGTCCATCAACTCTTTCTCAACCCCCCCCCCCCTCCCTCGTCCAACTGTCTTCTTAAGAAAAGATTGTGTTACTTTTGACAGGTAAACTTCAGTTTGCTACAGCAGAATAAGTGTTTGATGGATATTTTTTGCAAATGAGTTTGCTGTAAATGTATTTCATGTGAAAGGTCTTATTCGTGAGAATGAATTGAAAATGAACTTGATTCATTTCTGTTCAGGTCATTTTAGCTTCCGTCATGGTTGTATGTGTTTTTACTTAAAACTGATTATTTCATACTGTGCTTTAGCCATTGGTTTTTTGGTTTACTTGCCCTGTGTGTGACAAGCACAAGGCTTGTTTGGTTTACCTGTTCGGCAGCTATGCAATTGCCATGTCCATCGTGTAATGACAATAACTTCTGAAAATTCTTATAATGCATAAACTATTAATGAATTATTTCATAATGAATTTTCCTCTGTTAAGGTTCACGTTGTCTGTAATTATCAAAAGTCTAGTTTATGAAGCTTCTGTAAAATACTATTATATATTTGAGCTGTCCATTTATTTTTATTCCATCTACCTCTTTTCAGCCAATAAAATGGAATAAAAGTGTTGTATATCAAATATCATAACATATCATACAACTTATGTTTAATGCATGACATAAAAATAACAAAATATTTCCATAAAAAAACAGAAAGCATTTTAATTCATATGGCAATCTTCATCTGCTAGGTCATTTTAAAACTTCTGGAATGTTATCTTATTGAAGCAGATTTTACTTTAAAAAAAGTTTTTGATCTTAATCGTTTCTCCGCTTTCATACCATCCGCAGGTATTCTGTACAATGATTTCCTCTCTCAGCCAGACTTTGATGTTCTCAGAGATTATGCAAGGGTAAGTCGAAATTTTGTTTTTATTTTCGATATCCAGATTGCCAAATTTGGAAGATTATTTTGATACAAAAAAGTGTGACAGATATCGTTCTGGCGGAATGACATTCACCATTGAAAGGTTGAAGTTGGTATTTTGTTTCTATAATATGCGATCATGTGTGATGTTCTTGGTAATTGTTGTATTTTATAAACATCACCACGGGTATTGGCAAGGTTCCTTCTGTAAACCACTCTGGGGTTGCTCAACCGTAGCTACCCCGTCTCTAAGAGTGATATATGGACCTATATTTTTGTGAAAATTCGGGCAATATGCTGAGAATTTTTCAGGCACCTACTGAAAGGAAAATAATTTGCAATGAGTTTTTCAATCGTTAAACTTATATTATTATTATCATTATTATTGTAACGACTTCCCCAATAATTCTAACCAATATGGAAGGGTAATAACACCACAAATGATTGTAGGTTATTGGCATGCGATGTAATAACCGATGCATGCCTATGTGATATGCACATGAAGATGCTGAACGCGCGCGGAGTGCGTGAAAAATTTGGTTATATTTTTCGGGCAAGTTATTACAGCCCCCCAAATCAAGTTGGGCTCCTACGCCTATGATTGGCAGTAACACAATTTTGGTCAATTGAAATAGTTTATGATTTCCAAACAAAGCCAGCATTGCTGACAGTGTAAAGTAAAGGAATAACAAAGGCAATCGTAATCGTAACGTAATCAACGGCGGCTTTAATACTGTGTACTGTGGTGAGGGCTTAGGAACCAATTTTCAAAGCCAGCGTATTCATTCACACAGCAAGCGGTTCACTTTAAAAATCGAATATTAGATAGTTTGAGGTTACTGAATGATATAAATTGTCTTTGGAACCTGCCTTCGTTATCCCTTTAGAGAAGCCAAGCAGAAGTTAAGCCTGGTGTTTAGATTGCTAAAAGAATGATATCCATGATATTGTTATCTGGATTGATGAAACTGTCAAGATGTAAACTTTAGGTAGGGAGATGCTGCAACAGCAAGTAACATTGGTTTTCCTCTGGATATTGGCGCTATATAAATTTGCATTTATTATTATTATTATTAACACTCTTGCTTTCGTACCAAGAATGGCATAACATCTCATATCGGATTTCCTTTCTTACGTAGGACCTAGGGGTGCTAACCTGGGAAGATCCTAAGAGGAGGGTCTTGGTCATTGCTCCAGAGGGACATGAAGATATTAAAAGGTTCTGGAAAAGACAAAGAAAGGGCCATTGAAGCTGATAGAATGATGAATTGAATCGCAAAACTTCCTGTCAGTTGAAATTTCCAGAGACTTGAAATATGTTAACCTAGGGGAAAACCCTGGCAGTCGATTGTGTGGTGTATATAGAATTACCTCACAAGTTTATTTCTGGACATCAACATGGAAGCTACAGATGCTAAATGTTAATGATGTGATATAAAATGCTGCTACAGATGAAAAGTCCATGGCTTTCCCAGCTGAAATGTTCCTCCAGATCAGTGAAAACAACTCATGCCATGTGTAGTGTTATCCTCAAGAGCTGGTTTGGTAGTGTTAACATCAAAGCACAGACAACAGTGGAGATTGGGGAATATATTTGAGTGTTGTTGTCCAATAGCAGTATGGACCAGTTTTTGGTGGAGATTGAAATCTTCCAGCACAGTATGATGAGCTGTAGAAGATTACTGTTACTGTGTATGTAGATTATTCTACATGTGAACAACATATGGTGAAACGATTTTGTTCTAATATACCATGTAGAACAACTCAGTCAAATGGATAGATGGGAAGTTTTAATCCTTGTCCATCTTGGATGGACTGATGTTGACTGTGGGCCTGGTGAGATGGGGCTCAGGGAGGCTGTGAACCCAGGGGACCCAATGTCAATTAGGGGTTCATATGGGAAATGATGTACTCTAACTTAATAAGGTACTTAAGAAAAAAATAGACTTAAAAAATGGGGGCATAATAACATAATTCTCTCTTGGGCTCAAGCTGGTTCCTACTACCCCTAGCTGTCTGTTACTGAAATCCTTCAGTAACATGTGATAAAATAGTTTGATAGTAATCAAGTACCGTCTGTCAATAAACAACCGTTTTGTGACGATCTGTGATGGAAGTCTCGTCTTTCAATAGTGAAGTGTCAGGAGATACGTTTGCAGAGTCATTACTCCACCGTAACTCAAGACCGTCACCGTTGATGAAAGTCACGAAAAACAACTGATAACAGCTGGACTGTACCTTGAAATGAAGTAACAGGTTGCGACTATACAACAAACATGTTGCAATTCAGCTATACAACATACATGTTGCGACTCGGCTATACAACATACATGTTGCGATTTGGCCATACAACATACATGTTGAGACTCCGCCACGCAACATACATATTGGGATTCGGCTATACAACATACATGTTGTGACTTGGCTATACAAAATACATGTTGGGATTCAACATACAACATACATGTTGCAATTCAGCTATACAACAAACATGTTGCAACTCGGCTTTACAACATTCATGTTGCGACTTGGCTATACAACATACATGTTGCAATATCGGCTTAACAACATCCAATTTGGGATTCGCCTATACAACATAAATGTTGCGGTTCGGATATACAACATACATGTTGCGACTCCGCCATGCAACATACATATTGGGATTCGGCTTTACAACATACATGTTGTGCCTTCGCTATACAACATACATTTTGTAATTCCAGTTTACCGTAACTGTAAAGTTATCAAGGAGGTTCTCAAGTCGATGAAGAAGGCTGATATCTTTGTGAGTTGGTCAGTGGTGAGTGGTCAGTCTATTAAAAGGACTGTCGAGATTGGTGGCCTCCAATTAGAGTGATTTGACCACTTTAGTAATAGTGGTTGAATAAACAGATGAGAAATATAAATTAATTTGTAGTCCTTTTATGGAGGGAAATTTTGAGCTGTTTCTGTTGTAATTATTAAATTAACATTTTTAACTTAGTGAACCACAACTGATCGTCCCAATCCAGCGCATGAGGGATTATCTCAGCTATGAGAAAGAAGTGTTTTGAAAAAAAAGTACAGTATGATCAAATTGTTGAGCTGTGGTACATTGCTGTTACTGTGTGAACAACAACAATATATGTAGATTTTTGGTTCCTTGCTTTAGCAAAAGGAACCTATGTAGTCAGGTTGGCGTGTATGTATGTATGTATGTATGTATATATATATATATATTAGATCCTCCTGCAAGCAGGAACTCGCAGAGAAGCCTCATTGGCTTATCAAAGCCGCAAGCTGACCGAAGTCAGTCTCTTACATTCATATTTAACGTCCATGATGATGAATTGTTAATTGTCAACAACTCTGTAACTGGACGACATACATTAATCTGGGAGTGACTCGAACTGGGGACCTTATAATTGAAAGGCACCGGCGTTAACCACTGAGCTAACACTCCGAGTGCGTTTGTGACGCCCAGCTTGTAAACACTATATTTCAAGAAGGGAATGTCAGACCAATTTCATATTTGATGTGTAGAAGTAACATGTTAAGTACAAGAAGCCTATTGTTTTTGGTGGAGGTCAAAGGTCATTTGGGGTCACCAGAAGTCAAATTGTGAAAACCTTGTAAACACGATATCTCAAAAAGAGAAGTTTAGACCAAGTTAATATTTGATGTGTATAATTACCACATTGAGTTAAAGCAGCCTATTGTTTTTGATGGAGGTCAAAGGTAATTTGGGGTCATCATAGGTCAAATCGTGAAACCCTTGTAAACATGTACACCCTCACTACACAATACATCAGATTCATGAAGAAAACTGCGCATGTTACATCATGGAAACCACAATGCATTTTTGCATTCTGGTTTTCATAAACGTCGATTTGATCCCATGTAAAGGAAAAGAAAACAATTATCTTGAAGTTCTTGACTGCTACTTACGTTGCTATAGTGACCGGATATGACATGTACTTAATTTGAACAGAGATACATATTAAATTCATCTGAATATGTTGCCATAGAAACTTATTTTCCATCAGCTATACGTATATTTTAATATTTTTCACTCTTTGAGCTTGTATATATGTTTTGCCTCCTTCAATTAATATAACGTCGTTAGGTTAACATATTCATACATAGCTCCAATTTATGTTGTAATCTTTAGGGGAACATCTTCATAGATAAGCTACATTAAGGTGTTGCACGTTTTAAAATTTCTAGCGAACAAACGTGGAGCATGTAATCATAATAATTCTAATGATTAAATTGTACTTCCAATTGACTTATATGTATAACGTAACGTAGAACAAAGGCATTGGTAAGGAAGATAAACGCCTGATCTATAATTTCATGTGAAACTAAATTATAATCTCGGAATGTTTCTTTAGAAGTATTAACGTTTTACATACATTGGTGTTGATATTACATTCACACAAGAAAAAAAATGATGAGTTTAGTCTGCCGCATAGGAACGTATTTTCTATAATCTGATTTTAATTTATATTATTTGCGTATAGTAAACATTTTTACCATTTTATGCTGGTATGTATTACTTCTTTCAAATAATGCAACATGATACGTTATATATCAATACGTACATCCACTTTGCCATATATAGGAACGTAATTTCTATAATCTGGTTTTACTTTATATTATTTGCGTATAGTAAACATTTTTACCATTTTATGCTGGTATGTATTACTTCTTTCAAATAATGCAACATGATACGTTATATATCAATACGTACATCCACTTTAATTTATATCATTATTGATAATATTAATAAACCTATTCTTAAACATGTTAGAACTGAATATTATATGATGCAAGTGCATTATATGTTACTATTTTTAATGACCAGCAGAGATCATTAAATTATATTAAATAATACGAATTAATTTTACATTTGTTAAGATTGCGTTTAGCATACCGTTAAACAAATCTAATGTGGCCATTGATAGACATTTTATTATTTTTCTTTGTTATCTTTTTATTTCGCTACAATGGAGGCACCAAGAGAGGGGGATGGGGTAATTCCCCAAGTCACGATGGTTCCTACTCCCAGTTTCCCCCAGTCGGCTCTGGTAAAAAAGAAACCTAAGCAGCTCTGTCCCCTAACTTTGCACGTGATGTGCCATTTTATGCAGGTACAGTTTTGCAATTCAGAAATGCTTGTCCCCAAATTGTTTGCCCGTCATCCACCTGTCCCTCCACCCCAACCCCTCTCTCTGGAATTATGGTACCATTACTGTTAAAGAAAAACCAATAAAATAAATAAATAAAATAGATCAATTGAACTATATTTTGTTACTTACAATACATCGTAAGTATACATTACTGTCTTTATTCATTACGTTCTACCTTATAATCAATTGTTTTAATTTTCCAAAGTCTAATAACCCAAAATCTTTCAAATGTTTTTGTATATATGTAATCCTTTGGTTGAATAATCAAAGATAAAAGAATAAAGACAACCTAACGATTGAAAGGACAACGTCGATCACAAGATATATGGAATAAAACATCAACAAAATTAATGATAAATTGCGGATATGCCATATATGTCGAAATATCAATCGAATATTCCGCAATGATTTCTGTTTTATAATTTTCATAAAAGTAACATGAGACTACAGTGGCTGTGCACTGTACTATAGAGGCTGTGAGCCGTTCTAGTGGCTGTGAGCCGTAATAGTAATTGTGTGAGCTGTTATTTACGATAAACTATAATTATTATCAGACTAACCATATTGCACCGATAATTAAATACTGCATTTTATCGGGCAGCATATTGGTCATTAACGCTTGTAAATATATGGTAATTTCAATAAATATGAAATCGCATTTTAATGAAGTTTTCTTTTTTCTGTTTGCTTTGATCGCATTTAGTCATATAAATATGGGAGATTACCCCCCCCCCCCCAGAAGAAAGTCAGGGGTGATCCTAGTGTAAAGTAGAGTGATATGTAACGTATGTTCCGCACAACCTAAACACTCGAAAATCCTTCACTATTGTTTCAAAAGATGCAAAATATATTCTACTCTTATTTTGTATACAATCAACCTTCATTTTACTAAATTTCTCAAAGGGAAGGGGCTAACTCTCACCTTATACCCTTCCTCTCCGCGACTTAAAGTGCCATCCCACTCCCACCCTTCACTCAAAATGGTGAAATGTAAAGGGTAAGATAATTAACCAGAATTCAAAAATTGAATCTAAATTCGGAAGTTCGAAGAAGGAGAAGGAAAGAGAAACCTGACGTTGACATATAGGCCTACGTATGTGGTCAGAGCCTTCACGAGGTGTTGAAATGTCAAACATTTGTCAATCAAGTTTAGATGAGAAAGTGTAACAGCGAAGTGTAGACATGTAACAGAAGAGCTCTGTAAAATGCAGCTAGTTTACCAAAGGGGACAGTTCTTCTCTACTCCATGCATCATCAAGATATCATCACATTCCGTCATAATCTCGATTGTAAGGAGGACTTGGGTTGAAAGTGGATCAGTTAAGCCGTTTGATTTTCGTGCCCAAGTTCTCTTGGGTGACTTTTCTAAACAAACAAGTAACCCATCATCAATATTATAATGAAAATAAAGATATTCAAAGTACTTCGGTTCCCTCATTAAAGGTCATGTAATTAACAAAGAGGATTAATAATGCTTTCGAAAGGTCGACATCCGGTCGAAGCCACTTAACATATGCCGCATGGGCCCGGCAGAAAAATAAATGTTGTTATGTGACCCATTCATGTATAGAATTTCCTTAGCGTATTAAAACACTGCATCAATGAGCGAGTCTCCTTCACAAGCCAATTCACAAAGGAGAAATGCCTTTCGTTCCCTTCTATTACATTCTTTTGTTATTGTTCCACTTAATTGTCAAAAAAAACCGTCCCAACTTTACACGGTGACTCAGGCTATACGAAGTAACTGAACAATTACATGTTTCGCCTACAATAAGGAGGCGCGACAAACAAGCTGCCAGTATTCACATATAGGAAATCACAACTGCAGCAGTACGGGTAAAATATATACCTGTTGTTGCTTAACCCACAGTTGAGTTACAGACCGTTTATACAACATGGCGAAAGTTCTCATACTCAGCGTGTTGAGTTTCGTCTTATGCAACATGTTTGTTGTTGAGGGACGTTCACTGAATTTACAGAAAAGAGATCTCTCGAAGGTTGGTATTTACAATCTATTTTATATTCCGATTTGACTTTTGTTCTGCCACGTTTGATCACCTCCAAACCAGTTTTAGGTGGAAAAGAGAAAAGGTGCACGCAATCTGCCCATGCATTAATTATTGTACATAGTGTAAAGTTTCACAGCAAGTAGCCAACCAAGCAAGTTACCTATTTCAAATGTATGTCTACTGTGTTTCATGTTAACCAGCTCCATTCATATTTCCAAACCGTTTTTATAAGTCGATTTGATAAATTTTGCTGTAGCTCGTTAGAACTTTCCAATACATACGATTCATATAATGTTGGTTATTAACGTAATGACAGCGGTAAGGCGTAAATAATGCTGATGTTGTCAATCATTTCTCGTCTCCACAGAAGATGAATATAACGCATATTCGTTGGACACATGTCATAATACTAGGGGGAGGGGGAGGAAGGGGGAGGGGGAGGAATTCCCCCATTCGATGTAAATCATGTAAAGTCACATGATATTCAATTTGATGTAAACAAGTTCAGAGAGGCTAGACCAAACTCACTTTGATATTAAACACGTAACTTTATCCATGATGCTTTTGGTGGTCTGTTACATAACAAAGTATTTTGTGAGTTTTAAAATTTTCATGTGAAAATACTTTTAAGATGCCTTGATTTGGCAATTTATAGTGTAACTCGTTATAGGGTATTTTTATTCAATTCAATTCCAACTTATGTATTTACATGTACACAACAGTAAAAACAGGTGTATGGTATACAAAAATAAGTAGCCTAAGTAAGTGTTGGACACTAGAAAAAAATGGCGTTTATCAAGTTAGTGAATGAAACCGGAAGAAAAGAAAAAGAAAGAACAAGAGTGAAAATCTTAGAAAAACAAAGAAACGTGGAAAAAACTTCTAGTTATTAAATCCCAGTCCACCCATGTGTAATATAAGCCCTAGAGACTAATTTGAGACTTGATAATAATATTCAATATTGAATGAATTTCATTCACACATATTTTGATTTTAAAATCCACCCGTGCCCCAGTGTCCTTTCCACTGCATTACCATGTGGCTGAGTAATTTAGTTAGGCATGACCGTACACACATTCACAACATTTTGCTCATCATAACAAACTTTACGAAAATAAAGACCAAATATACTGCTTTTAAGTTGATCATAAACATGTAAGTAATTATAAGCTAGTAGTTGTTGATATTATCAACATGTCATTTTCTGTAGGCAAGTATTGCATTCATATATCAAGCAGCTCTTTATTATGATCTGGATTTAATTCACAATTATTGTGGAGTGGAGTCTGCCTGTAAACCATTATACAATACATATAGCCTAAGTATAATATATATTGTTTTCATACCGTGGTCGTAAATCTTTGGCGCAATCACCATTAATCGCCCACCTACTGTAACTATAGGTCAAAGGTTGGAAGTTTTATAAAGCATCGTATACTTTGTAGATTTGCCAACAAACGCCTAAAAAAATAAAAATTACCACACAAAAAATATTTGCGAAATCTTCGTGTAGCCATTGTCTCTTAGCAAAGGTTCATGCGAAGTTTGATATTTCAGTTCTTTTAATTACAGTGTATAAATATGACTGAGTTTGCTTTTACAAGGCATGTACAAAGCAAGTTTTCAGTTCGTTTTTTGGTAAAACAAACAATATTTTTTCAGTACTAGAATATGCCAATGATAACAATAGAAACTGACTGCTTTCACTATCTGCTAACACACTGACAATGCACTTCAACGTTAATCAGTGGAAACTTTTCAAATCAAAATTGTATAGACAAGTGTTCTCCATTTAATTACTTTGTTATGGTAAATATTTGCGTTATATATAGCTGGTACGAGATTACGCCAATTTACTGCAGGTAGTCAGTATAGGCCCCAAATTATAGCACGCTATCATTGCTAGAAGTTTTCAAAAAGTACTTTTCTAGAGGTCTTTACTCTCCAAATTGTTCTCAGACATTTTTAAGGAACACACAAGATGACTGAACGTCCAAGCGAGGAAAATTTCCTCGAAGCCTGTCATAAAAACTACCATTGAGTGTTATTCCTAAATGTTAAATCCCTTAGGATGTTATCTCCGGAATATATGTATGCTACTCAGACGAAACAAAGTCGAACCCATGCTGGCACCCTACTTATGCCTGGTAGACGCTGAACTTCTTAAGTACCGTAACATTAACCTACTAGCAGTGAGGTTCGCATTAATGTATTAGTATAGACAACAATACTTCATTAAACACTCATAATTAGTGTCCCATTGGCAGAATATTCAGGGAGTTGTTTCCATAACAACTCCCTGATATATTGGAAGTACATGTACACAGTGCCCACTTTTGTTCTTATAAGCATATTTGCCACCAGCAACGTTGACC
>KN886485.1:17867-32464 GCA_000934455.1 Apostichopus parvimensis
TCATCTCCTACTTCTCCTCTTTCCCTGTTGGTTTCTTTCTTTCTTCTCTCCATCCATTGTCTACTAATCCCCTTACATCTATCTCTTTGTGTTCACCATGCTTATTAACCTGTCTGTATTCTGTGTGTGTTTTTGTACATTCTGTTTAATACTGTTACTTGTCATTTAGCCTCGGAAGAAGATCCTGCTAGGATAGAAACGTCAGGCCAACTTACTTTTACAAATATTCTTACACAGGCTCTCTAGTGGATAAGCAGTTTGCTAACAGTTTTATTTTATTTTGACCTTCAAAGTAGTGTATAGATTGGATCAAATTGTTTGGTACTTCTAAAGAAAAAGTCGCCCAGGAAAGAACCTGGGCACGAAAACCAAACTATACCGAACGACTGCTCCGCTCTCAACCCCAGTCCCCTTGCATCGGGACTGTGACTGTGTGATCATCGTCAGGTGTGCGTCACCGTTCCCCTCGAAAGAAAGGGAACAGATACTACACATGATCTTAGCCAAAAGGCCGAGAAGCGATCAAATTGTTTGGTTTCGAGCCTAAATGCTACCATGGGGTGACTTTCCTTGAAAAAAAGTATCCTATACCAACATTATATATATCCAGTAGATAAAGGCATCTGTATTGAACGGGAGGCCTGTGATGGAAAAACAATGATTTTGATTGAAAAATACTTTTCACGTTTATTTTCCCAACTTTCAGATTTAATACCATTGTTTTGCTGCTGCAAACGTTGAATATAACTTAATTTGTACAATGAAACGGACGATCGTGTTTGTGTACATGTTTCTGCGGGCAGGGTGGGGGGTGGGGGAGGTGGGGTGAGAAGGAGTGTGAAAATTATACAATAGGTTCCCAATCACCTTACATAAGAATAAAAAATGTAAAACAACCATGTAAGGTGGAGAAGCTGAGGAATGCAGATGGGTGTTTATTTTTATTACAATTATTATTTTATTGTTCGTTCGCTCAATGCACAATCGTCGCCTACAATCTTGGAGTAATAAGACAAGCGTTAACTGAAGTAAATTTTACACACCTTTAAGAAAGAGTGACGACCCCGACAATGACTTTGAACACTCCTTGGTATTTGATATACAAATAAAAGACAAATTAATATACAACCGCAGGATTATTTGTTAGTGCAAAACAATTGAAACAAATAACTATCGTAAGTTGTAGCGTTGTTAGTCGGCTAGCGACGAGGATAGTTGAAAAAATTTAGCTATACGAATGATGTACACAGGCGACTTAAGAGAGTTAAAACAAGAATAAAACATCGTTTTAACTATGTTGAAACGCAGTCATATGAATGAAAACTATTTTGAATGTTGGACACAACATAATCGACATTTTATTGTTTTTACGATATATTCTTTATCGTTTACGGATATTATCTGGTATCCATTATTATTGGAAGAAAGAGGAAACAATTGAAAGAGAACACTGTATCGGAAGTTCTGTTTAGTGAACATGGTTAATTACTTCACTCCTCTCTTACCTGTCTCCGTTCTACTTATGCACTTTATCTACCTAGTCTACAGCAGTTGGTAACATTTTAGCACTGCCATATACCACCTACTACATCTTCCTTCCAAATCTACCATGCCCAAGCCTTACTACTGTTTTTCTTGTGTGATTTTACATCCATTGGAATCTTGTTGGTTTTAAAGTTTATGGTGAAGTTTCTGCAGGCAGCTAGGACCTGTATTCAAGATAATATCACCTGCATCAGGCACTGATAAGTATCATCTTACATTTTGCAGATTTTTGGACATGAAGTTTTTCATTAGATTTCCTGTCATGCCTGTCTATTATTTGTGCCGGTACCAGTTGTGCAAAATATTAGTGCATGTTTTATATATTTATATTTACTTGTATATAGTGTGCTGTATGAGCTTTTTCCTTTGCATGCTCTTTCAATACAGCCCGTTTGCTTCATCAGCAGTTCTCAGTATCTTTATGGTTGTTTTCCAGAAGTTTGAGTTTCGGATCAATGTTAGTGTATATGAAGTTCTGTTTGGTGAACATGGTATTTTTTTGTAATGGAAAACCGTCTCTGGTGTTCTGCTTACGTTACTTACTGGGCATGCGGGTAGGCGTAGGTCTGGGGTAGGTACAGTGATTCAACCAAAAGCACTGCATCATATTTTGTACGTAATATTTTTTCACACAATGATGGTATATGGTGGAGATAACTAGTTAAGATCTTACCACTTAAGCATAGGCATATTTGTAAGTTATTTGTTATAGCAACGTTTCCATCTAACTCATCAACTTTGCGGCACATGCGCAGTTCAAATATGGAACTGCATCTTCTGAGGTCGTTAATAAAAGTTGACGTCACATAGCCAGACATCGTATCATGTTTAATATTTCATGAAGTCAGTAGATAGTTTTTGTATCTTTTTCCCTAATTTTTCGTCTCTCTTACCTGTCTCCAGTCTCATATTGCATTTTCAACATGTACATAACCTACTAAATTGGTAACGTCAGAGCCGTAGGGCTCTGGGTAACGTTATTGCACTGCGCCCCCAATCCCACATGTGGGACTCCGCCCACTTTCTCCTCCTCCTGAATCTGTCATTCATACGTGTTTCTATGTTAATCCTTTCTTTCTATTGCTTGTTTTCCTTTGTTTTCTTCTTTCTTTTTGTTGTCTTTTGGCCAATTTGAATATTACCTGCATGAACGGTCTCTTTTGTATCATAAGTATTAAACTTAGCATCCAATCATTGTATTAAGAATGATCAATATGATAGAAATATCATCAATAAGCGGTTTGTTTGGAGAAGGAGCATTATTTTGCAAACTTGTTATCTCAGTCTCCCCAGAATAAACTTCAACGTGTGAATTGTTAATTAGACTGGAAAAGCATTCCTCGTTACTAAGGAGATATACATTTCTCGTTCACTTGTATTACAAGGCAATAAAAATATTTACAGTGTCGAAGCATTTCACCGAAATAATATACAACCAAATTTTCATAGTTATTTTCAATTTCTTTCAGGACAAAGCCGTCCGAGAAATGATGTCATTATTGAACGTTCGTAAGCGCCTACACAGCTTGGAAGAATCCACCAGACAACTTGCTCCCGTAACTGACCAACCACTATCGAAAATTGATGAACAGGTCGATGTCCAAGACGGAGCTGGTGTCACTCACACTCAATTGTGTTCCGATGCAGTTTCGTTCCTTCAAAGTGGGTCTGAGACGATTGTAAGTGTACATAAAACCGGTGAAGGGCGCCACCATCATTTTTGTACAGGGTAGGGTTTGGGGCTGTGATGGTATGTCATCCAGGGGAAGGGTGTAAGGGGTAAGGGGTTAGGGCTGGGCTGATCCCTCTGATTTTATTCTTGAGTGCCTAAAGTTCCCAGAAGAGGTATAGGTAGTTTCTCCCTGGGAAACTAACAATGCCAATCGATGTACCATGTGTGAACCAAAGATAGCTGTAATGTTTGAAAGATGGCAGTAATGGATGGAGGTGGTGGGTACATGGTTAGTGGTAAATTGAAAGTTGTAGATGAAGAAAAAGTCCAAAGTGGCTGTAATTAGTTCGGGGGGGGGGGGGGGGGGCGGTGGTAGTTGCAGATGTCGTTTACGGGTTGGTGATGACGGTGAAGTACGTGGTGGCGCAAAGATTGAATTGGCACAAATGGCTAGTGATGGCGTTAATTACAATGGTTGGTGATGCCAGTAATGGTTGGAGATTGTGGTGTTATTTAGAATGGATATTAATGTCTATAGATGGCGTAAGGTAACGGACATGGTGAGACGTGGTGGTCAGGTATAACAGGATAGGGGTGATAAAGTTGTAGATGATGGTAGCGTTGGAAATGGCGGTAACTATTGCAGCTGGCGGGGATGATGGTAATTGTTGGTAATGTTGGCAATTGTATGGGCACGGTAATGGTCGGAAATGGTGATAAGATTAAAGATAGATAACATTTTAGCACGTCGTCCCCCCCCCCCCCCCCCCCCCCCCCCCCCCCCCCCCCCCCCCCCCCCCCCCCCCCCCCCCGCCCAATCTATTCCTTTACGGGTATGCCCATCTGAAGCTAATCTATACGCACTCATTTACTTGAAAGGTATAGTTTGTGTTATACTAATATATACGTAATTGATCGAAAAAGTTTTATTTTATTTCTATCACAGGAAAAACGTGATCTCGTGATCAATTATGTGTTCAATTACTGTATTCAACCGGGTGGTTCCGAATATGATATCACCGAGATCCTCAACGCCCTCACTGGACAATCAAATGAGCTCGATGGCTTAATGAATAACAATGATTGGCCCAACTGGCCCGGATTCGGTTCCAACACGTCACCTGTACCAGTGCAAACAACCGTTGATTATTGGCAGCAGCTTTACGACAAACTGTTCGAAAATGACGACAACACTAGTACGGAAATGCCGTCAACCACCACAGACTGGTGGGAGGCATTCTTCGACGAACTCTTCGACGAACTAGACGAGTCCGAGACGACTACAGTGACGAGTACGATGACGTCAGCAGCGTCGTCAACTCACTATTTTGACCTTGAAGCAGCTTTCGGGGAATGTTGGAATATGATAGAACAGGAACAGGAAGATGATGACGTAACGACCCCTAAAGGCTCGTCTACGGTCACGCCAGTCACGACCCCGGCAGCTAGTTCTACTGAATCGTCTGAACTTGATGACGTTTTACAAGATTTCCTGGATCTGTTGACAGAGCAGGAGCAGGAAGCAGGAGAAGAAGAACCAGGAGAAGAAGAAGAAGCAGAGGAGAATGACGTCACTACTCCACGACGAACCACGATGATGCCTAGTAGCAGTACTACCGAATCGTCCGACGTTTGGAACATGGTCGAGGACGACGATGATGAAAAGGATGAGGACGCCATCATGACGGTAAATGACCAGCAGGGCAATGGTGAGAATGACGTAAACAATGACTTGCCTCCTTTAGATGTAAATAAGAGGACGGAGATGAAGAAGAGGTTGCTCAATCTCCTAGCTGAATCTCTCGTACAGGAAAGACGTCAACAGATGCGCAAATAGACCGCCACAGTGAAAGCAATAAATAAAGATACCGTTGATAAAGCTAATTTAATTATTTTCAATGGTATAGCAAATCATAGAGGATGCTAGTGATGTTTAATGGACTAATGAAGCAAAGTAAGAGGATTTCAGAAAAAGGTGCAACATTTTAAATATTATATGACACAATGAGTACTTGCCATGTTTTATGTCTGTTAATCACTGCAAGGGGGATAAGATTAAATTTCGACTAACCTAAATATGGAAGCTGGAGACGTGTTATAGCGAACTTGACCAAACGAACTCCAGAAAAAACTAGCAATGCGAATGAATTATTTGTGGAGAAAAGATTAACTTCGAACCTTACTATATTCAAATTAATGAACATGTCATGTGATTGAATAAACCTTTTGCTTTAATGTAGACAGTACGTCATGATTAAGATGAAGCCATAACAAAACAGTTTCTAACATGTCAATGTGCTATTATGTTTCGCTGTTTTAATACAAATAAATTGCGATTTACCTTGTTAAATACATCGTTAATTATTAATACAATCGTACATCGCATTTACATGGATTATATTTCATATTGCAATTTTTAGATTTGTTGATATATATATCGATATTGCGTTTACATTAGTGCAATGGTTTGTAAAATAAAATAATTTAAAATAAAATTTTCATATTCGACTTTTCATATTCGAACAATACTCATGTTTTATGAAGTATTTCTTTTCATCGGTATTATTTGCATTTATAATACGGCTACATTTTACTAAGAATAAACGAAAAGCTGGTTAAAAGATTATCTAACCATAATCCAAAACATTAGTACTGATGCACATCCAGACTCGGTGGTTAACCCTCGCGCTTATGTTTAACCTGTAACTGAGGAGAACACTGTTTAATTTTCGCTCTGGTTAACATACAGGCCTTTGAAGTCGTACTGTTTCCATATAGGCTACTTGAAAAAAAGGTATTTAACTAAATTCTCAAGTAAATGATTAACGATTCACCCACTGTCAGTTATTAGGACAAACTTGCGTGTATATAGATCTAATGACGGACTTCATTAAATGTTATAGCCTGAACGTACCCCAGAAAGCACCACTTAAGTTCCTTTTTTTAACGGGAGAGGACCTCCAGACGCTTCTACATGGGAGTCTGCTTCAACGAACCAGTCCTTCCTATTTTAAATCCTTGACCCACTCCTGTCATAAATGTCTGCTTGTCAGTATCATGTAGCATTCATGTCATGTCAGTATCAAGTTCCATAGTTATTGATTGAAAATGAATATTATTAATCCTTGCGGACTTGTATAGGTAGTCAAAGTCGCTTCTTGCAGCAAAAAGAATCAATCTTGAAATGGGTTTAATTGCTGTTAAAGAAAGCAAATGTTCGCCAAAACCATGTATCATTAATGGCAGGTTTGATTTGTATTTCTACTAAATTCAAAGTAAATAAACAAAAATAGTTCATAATTAATGATTGATGAAAAAAGACGACCTATATCATATGACAATCGATTGGATGAAATTGTTTCCAACAACTTTTCAATGAAATTGTATGTGATGACGTCACATATATAGTACGGATAATTAATGGCATTGGTATATTTGTATGTCGTTTCAAGACCGCTATCGATATTAGTTTCATGGTTAGCCCCTATATCACTGCCCCTATGTTTTAACTAAGAATGTTGAGGCAATGTGAATAAACGTATATACCAGGGCATTTTTGAACATAGTAACCATGTGATCAGGCCATCCGTCTCCTATACGGCCCACCCACAGCTCATTTGCCCCCTCCAACTAAAGTAGGTCCCCTTTTGGCATGTCAAACTAATAATAATGCCTTTAACTAAGAGCCACTTAATTTTTTTTCCGAGAATAAAGGAATTAACTTATCTTCCTGCCACCCCCAGCCTCTAATCCATACTTTCACTATATGCATACATGTGTAACTGGTGCACGTATCATACCTCTCCAATTCCACCGCATATTATATATATTGGCAGACACACGAAACGTGAATAATGTGTGACATTAGATTCATTTGGGAGTTTGGCTGGTATTCGAAGGTAAAGAACCTTATAATGTTATAAATTATTTTGAAATAAATAGTACTGTATTTCAAACGTTAGAAGAAAATCCCAAAGTATAAACCGAATACAGCTCGTAAAGTTTTATTATCCAGTGTTAACGTTTAGTTTGCTCTTTTAGGCGTGAACTATTTAGTGCGGCTCTCTTGATATCTCTCTCGCTGTGTAACTATATATATCTGATAAGTCTATTTGTAATATTATGATGCAATAAACAAAACTAGACGACCATAAAATATTTTACAAGTAGTTACTAGTTCAAGCAATTATATATATACAATGTCGTTAACTTGTAATGTTAAAAACTCTATCTCTATTTATTGCATTGTTTATTGTTCAAATACAGTTGACTTCCTCATAAAGGTAACAATTGGCAATACAGTAAACATTATGTGTCTTGTTGTCACGCAATCCCATCTCCGTATGTTGATAAAGAATTGTGTAATGAATTTAGTTGATCATTGAGATATAGCTGAGAGAGGTGTGTTCCTTAGTTCTTAGCACTGGTGTTACTTTTCGATAATTTCGTTACTTCTAGATTGTACCTTTTTATCCTTTAAAACCTTAACAAGGATACGTGTGACAGTGGAAAACAGCAAACATGCTAAGCTGACGTCGGCTTCTTACTTGTTTTTAGAGCTTTTGGGGGGGATTGTTTACCCTTATCAAGAAGAACTTACCAAAAATTGACTACCAACTAAATTCAGAGTGCTGGCATGACAGCTCGATGGTTACATCACGGCAAATTAGATTGAAGGATAACGCACAAGAGGTTTGTGGATCTGTTAACATTAATTATAAGTTCGACGTTAGTATTTTATTTATACAGGCAGAGTATTATGGACATTAGGATACCTTCATTGCCCGTGTAGATCACGTACATGAAGAAGAAATGGAGAGGACTTATATAGAAATCAAATGTATTTTCAATTCGCGATGTCAAGTGTATCTTTTCACTGATTTCACACACTTTACAATTTGCGGAATGAAGTGATCATAATCACTATTCACAGAATGTTCCATTCCTCAGAAGCGTAACCAGAATAGACTGGCAAGATTGATAGTTCATGAGGACGTATAGAACAGCAATCTCTGGCAAACAAACAATTTTTCATCCGAACAAACAGACAAAAAAAGCACAAACTGAGTAATGAAAAGGCTTATCCTGACCGCATTATTCAACACAAAGATACAAATAGATATAATAAGATAATCAAGTTATGCTGTAAGACATGTACTATAGCATGTCACACTATTATCAGTTAACTGTGTTAGGATCCTTGCACGTGGATACCTTATCTATTTTTTATCAAAACAATAGTAGAAACTATTTTCTAATACATTTTACATTATCGTTTTTACATTATAAGGTGAAGCCTGTAAATAAATTCTTTTTGTTGCCGAAATTATTCCAATGCACATAGCGAGACTTATTGAAAACGTCGTATTTCGTCATGACGTCAAATGCTACCCGCTTAAGTACGAAGTTATTTCATGAAAGTAGTTTAATGTATTATTGTTAATATGACTCATTCATTTGTATATTCGTGTCATATAGACTCATTCACCACATTTATTGCAGTCTTAGTCAATTTGTTAGTTCTTTTCAGTTATATTTAAAACAATGGTTTACGTTTCAAAACACGATATTATTGTCAGTTGCTCCTGATAATATTTCTATATAATTTTTTTATAAAGAAAAACAAACATTCAGTAAGATACAATCGTTGTAGCCGTTTCATGCAATAAACTACCCTCAATATAGACGTGAAAAATAGCCATTGCAGACGATGCTTCTTTCACTTTTGAGAGAAAGTGGTGGACCGTCTCCAAGACTCAGTGACATGCCTCCTTTAGCAAGATATCGGGCTAGGGGCAACAGTGTTGATTGGCTGGTGAAAGGAATTTGCCAAATTACAGCTAGAGTGGTAAATTGGAAATTACCCCAATTAACTCGATCGGAAAACCGTTAATAGTAGATTTCGATACTGTGAGCTGGTGTGGTTAAAAGATATGTCATGATGTGTTATTATTAGACACGTTTAGAACCATGAAGGTAATTTCTGGGTAACATCAATATCGTTAGGGTGTAAAGGTGGGCTGTCAACTTTAAATTGTCATATGATAAATGGTGGATCCATGCATAACATATATTGAGCAGAGTGACAAGGATCGATCAATTGTGTGTATATCACAAATACAGATATAATAGAGAGCTTACGTGTTTCCGGGCAGAATATGATATTAATTTTTCAATACCCCCTCCCCTACATACCTCAATAAATTTACTTATTAGTTTTCTTCATTAACTCTTGTTTCCGTGATTAATTAAGATTTGAGCCACATTAACGTTGCTTGTATACCTCATTAAAACACATAAATATATCACGACATTTCACATCGGCTTAATGGAAGGAACTTTTGAAACCCGTTACGCAGAACCTCTTGTCTTTACAAATCAATTGAAAATAGCAATAACTACTTAGTAGATCTTAATTTACTTAACAGACTAGGTATATTTCCAACTATGTGTGGTTAATATCTTTTAACGTTACGTCGATGTTCGAGAAGATTACACGGACATAAGTTGTACACTGTCTTTTCTCTTCCGACAGGGGCGTAGCCAGAATTTTGGTGGGGATGGGGGGTAAAGTCAATTGTTTGTCTCCATTTTCATGCATATAGCGGTGGATCGCCGTCCTGGGGGAGGGGTATAAGGGGAGGGGTTGTCCCTTCCCCATTGGAAAATGTTTGTTTTTCGAAAAGGGCTTAGATGCAAAATGGTGCTATCATTTCCATTTTATTAAACTACATTCGTGTACAAAAATGTTCCTTTTTTTGGTTCAAAAACTTTACTAATTATGGAGGAAAAAAACGAAAAAAATAATGTGCACGCCGGCGTGGTCGAACACTATTCGGTTATATCACTTATTGAAAAAAATATGGCCACTTAAAGAGACACTGCAACCGCGCGCGTAGCGCACACATTTTTGAGGTGACCGTTCATTGCAAGCTCTTTAGTTTTCCTCTCCCCTGACCCTATCATCGGCCTCTTCCCCTAGGTTTGAGTACATTTAGATTTTGTTTTTGCTCCTATTGATTTTTCACAGTCGCTAATCGCGTCCCCCCCCCCCCCCCCCCCCTCCCTCGCTGGCGATTTTTTTCTCAAACAGGTTTTAAATTTCGCCGTTTTCAGCCTATCAGATTGCTCGTGAATCAGCAAAAACAGATTCGTCCACGCTGGCTACGCCACTGTCTTTCAAGGGAAACAATAAACAAAAAACATGGTTTCTTTTGTATGTATATTATACATGCTTACTTACTTGAATGAGCGACCAACATAAAAAAAAAACATACATAGCTTATTATATTCTGTAACTATTTGCTGTTTATATATTAGTGATTTGTGCTTCTTGTTGATGAGAGCGACATGATTCGATTCTGAAATAGATTACCATAACATGAAGCCCACGTACACCGGAAACAGGATGTAAGGGGCAGACTGTTAATCTGATGTTTGTTACACTATCAGCTCTTTCGGATTTTGTTTAAAAATCACGAGAAAAGAAAGATAGTACGCAATTATCATACCGATGATTCTTCACATTTATACAGGCACAATGCTAGAGAAAAATCCTGACACAAATAGCGTTTTAATAATTTAGTAATGTTACACTAAGTTCACTTCCTTATCTTTCTTCATCTTCTCCCTAAAAGGTAACGGTTCAGCTCCCCCCCCCATCCCTGACATTACTCCACGATATATATTGAGCCACACATCTGCCAACTCGCACAAAGACTGCGTAAAGGCAGATAAAGGTACCGGCTGCGTAACAATATGCACAATCATACGTAACAAATCGATATCAGATTTAGATCAATGATTTTCAGACGATTACGTGATAATATCTATAGCGAGATGTTTATTACTTTGAAAGAAATGTAAATGTTTAAGTCTTTCATTTACAATCCCTGAACCAAATATCAGATAGGTCTATTTGCTCATAAAATACATGTCATAAACTTTACAACAGCATTTCAGTATGGTATAGCTTGGAAAGTTTAAACAATGCAAACATTATTCACGGGTCGTTGCCTTGTCAAAATAAACGACCAAGCCTGCTTGTCAACCTGATTATAAACTTATCCGAGAATTAAGAGACATCAAGCTTTTGGTGTTTCAGTTGCATACTAGCAGCATAAATAGCAAAGTGGTATATCTATAAGGTAAAGTTTGGTCCGCCAAGAAGGATTTTGTGTCGAACCTTGTGTAATACATTGGTAAATGTTTAGACAGAACGTTGACCTTTGTTATGTTATATGGTCTCGACTCTCGTGTAATGTATAGGTAAATTACTACGTAATCTAATACGCCGGACTTGATTCTTACATGAAGAATCACTGTATTTTCGTCAAATTTAGTTTGTTAGTTCGTTAACCCTACTGATGTTCAATATGCTCACTGCCAAATAATTCTAACTGAACTTTACGTATTTTGTAAAACATGCCTGCATGGCTTGGTAACATGTTAACATGACCACAAAGCAAACGAACAAGAAGAGAAAAGGCGGGAAAACGTGCCGACTAAACTTGAACGGAAATAGTTCTGAAAATATTATTGTATAGGTTTTCTTTTCACAGTCTCACTTGATCTGTCATATAGGGAATTCGACTTTAACAAAGCTACTTTTTTATAATCCAGATAACTGTTTTCTAGTGTAATATTATTCCCGTACCTTATAATCAGTTGCAACATATTGATAGAATCGGAGGGATTGTACATCTATTAACAATCAAGCTTGGTCAGTCAAAATAAGTTTGTCCCGGCATTGACGGATTTGTATTATCTCCTTCCCAATTAACCAGGCGCGTAGCCAAGGGAGGGGGGCGAAGGGGGCAGCCGCCCCCCCCCCCTTGAGCATATTTGTTTTAATTTTTTTAAATGTTTTTATGATATCCTTGGTAATTTCAAAAGAGAAAATGCTATGATACAACTAACAAGGCCTGGGAAGTGCCATTTCCAGCGATCTGGGAGGCATTTTCAGCCAAAATTTTCTTGTGCGCTTCGCGCCAAACATGGTGGCGCTCCGCTTAGATAGTTTGCAATGCCGTATCTACGGCTCTGATAGTTTGCCAAAATTTTCGCCCCTCCCTTGGCAAATTCCTGGCTACGCGCCTGCAATTAACTGCCTTTACTCAACACAAATCTCCCTACTCACCACCTATTTCTTGATTTGCCGAGATACATCAGAATGTAAAGGGAAACGAATGCTTCATTGAAATTATATTTTTCTCGTTCTATGAATAACAATACGCTTCAGTAATAATTGTTTGATAAGTCTATGTACTTATTAATGTAACAATTAACTGAATATTAGTATACTATTAGACAGGAAGATAAACTCACAACCCCTGTGCACTGCGTAGACAAATATGTTTATGGATATATCCCCAGTATTTTTCAGTTTCAAGTTATCCACATTAAGACAAAATGCGATGATGACGTCAGTTGCTTTGTTCTGACTTAAGTATTAGTGTAAATGATTTATTAATTGTTTCTAAGTTCTAAAAGCCCAGATAAACCTGTCAGAAAGCATTTTAAATTATTAGAATAAACGTTAATATAAAATATGCGGATACATGGTTCTGCTTATAGTGTTTCATTGCAGATTCTAAATATTCGTACTTGTGTATATGAGTGTTTGTGTAAGGGGGGGGGGAGGGGTTGGACAGACAATTATCAGATGTTTAATACTATCCACATTAACTTCCTAACGCTGTATCTACCAAGTCCCACCCTTTTTAATCTTATTAGGTCAACAAATAACCATTTATTAAATTTGTGTTTTACCAGCAACCATTTTACTTCCCCTTTTACAGTTTCTAATTGGTCGCAGCTGATGGCTTGACCTCAGAGCTCTATCATGGCATCAGACCTTGCAGGTGAGCTTAAATATCCACCCAATAACACCCGAGTGTTTTCTCTTTTTCTTCTGCTTTTTCGTCTCCCTTAATTTTAAGCTGTCATATAGCTACAAACTCATGGCGTTTTGGGGCACTAGCCCCCACCCCCCCCCCCCCTTTGTTCCAGACCTTTTTATCCGATTCAGTCGTTCTTTTGGTTGGTAGTACCACAGCAATACTGACGACCCTGCGATACTGTTATACTAATCTGCAATGTCATTACACAAGCTATAAAAATATCGATCCATTGTGACGAATCTTATTTAAATCCGCAACACACTAGTATTAGCATACTACTACAAGTGACACTTCCATATATGGCCTCTGCCCTTTAAGATTATCCAGCTTTGCTGTATTGAGCATTGAGAGAAACACTGACATTTGGTCGGTAATGCTACATTAATACTGATAAATCTGCTCTTATACTTATTTATAATGTAATTACACATGCTATAAAAAAATCGACACATTGTGACGATTCTTATCTAAATCAGTAATGCGCTAGTAGCAGGGAGTTTCCATAACAACTCCCTGCTAGTACTAGCATACTACTATATAGTACAATTGTAACAGTGCCATACAGGCCTATGTCCTAAGGTTATCCAGATTTGCTGTATTGAACATTGAGAGAAACACTGATATAGACATGGAGGAAGTTGTTAGTTATTTTGCCTTCTACGAGAGTGTCAACGGGCGCCGTCCAGCCCCTTATTAACAATAAGATTGACCATTTGTTACTTTTTATGTCGCTTAATAAATCTGGCTACAATTTTATGAAGATAGCATATAATTACATTTTCAAATACACAACTTGCACTTGGAAATAACCTATAAGCATTGCACCATATGGAGTGACCCCCTCCGCTTAGACCCCCCGCCCCCTCCCCTCCGTAAGTTCTCTTCCTGACACGTGCTATAGAACACAAGAAATATCATCAATTGCTCAAGCTTCCAAGTACTTCTTCTCCTGCACCAGCTCTCCGGGTAATTCAAATCAATGGCGTGTACAGTATTTCAAAGGTGGGGAATGGGACAATTCATTTTAAGGCATATTTAAATAATAATTTAGGTCTATATCAATAGCCCTAAACACAAGATTGTGCTAAATCTTAATAATAAACTCCAACCTTCCTGTACATAATTAGGTACTGACCTGCATCGTTGTGTAAGGGCCATGCAGAAGCGGTATTTTATAAAGGAAGGGTTCTGCCGTGCGGTCAATATAGCTGACTCCAATGAATGGTATTGGGGAAGGGGGGGGGGCGGAAGTTTGGGTCCCCCTAGCTCCGTGAAGAAAATAAACAATAGAAGTCAAATGGTGCATTCTTATACATATATTGACTATGTTATGATTGTACAGAGTGCACCCCTGGTGCTTGGAATCTGACAATTTACACAGAATACGCATTCACACACCAGTAGAATCACTGCGGTCGAGTGGTACGGAATGTATGTGACACAAGATCCGGGGGTTCGATTCCTACTTTCGGCTGATG
>KN886485.1:50112-66236 GCA_000934455.1 Apostichopus parvimensis
CCATTCTTAGTCCCTTAAAATTCCTAATACATTGTAATTCATTAGTTAGTAAATTTTTGGGTACGTTTTGGGCGGACGGGACTCTTACGCTCATATGTTGACCCCCCCCCCCCCTCCTCCTCGCCAATCCGTTTAATTTAGTGGAGCGGTCCCACAAAACAAATGAACATAATCTTTCCATACATAAAAGAATCAAGCAACATCTGATTGGCTTGTAACTATACAATGGACACAATCATTTAATAATAAAGTGTGATTGATACTACAGTTTCTACGGAGTTTGCAACTAATCTATCAATAGCCGCGACCTAGAGCGCTAGCCTACACTGTGCCGCAGAGGAAAGTAAGAACAGGCCTCGCTCAAGTATGATACCGCGTTGTTGTTACATTCTTGTAAGGAAGTTTTGGTGGCAAAAAATACTGTTATTGTTGTTTCTCAAACCACATTTTCACGAGTAAATAGGATTTACGGTAAGTTATACACTTGCAAGTAACGAACCTTTAAAAAATGTGTTGATTTTAAGAAGTATTCTTAGTATATAAGTACTTAATATAACTATGTAGCCTTGCCGTATAGATCAGTTCGCATGTTAATTTGCTTAAACGAACAGTTGTTTACAGTCTTACCATTTCGTGACTGAAGGCCCCCGTCGCCTATATGCGTACGGTATAACATTATGACTATGCGATATTATCGGCCGAGCTGGGTTTTAGGTTGAAAACGTAATGAACAGGTTCCCGAGGACCGACCGAACCGCGGAGACGAGTACCTGGTTCCGATATTTGGGACTGGTCCCATCACTTAATTCCTCTCCTCCCCTCTCCTCCCCCACCCACCAGTCCCCCAAACAACAAACATGACAAACCCTATTATTATAATCACTCTCACTCCGGGGTAAAAACTAACTCGCGCATAAGTAATCAACCTCAGATCTGAACAAATACAATTCAAACTATTACATATGTAACCAATATTAGTTCCATACTGTTCACTACTGTAATGAGAAATAGGGAAGGATTATTTGGCCAATTTAACTCCTCTAACCAAGTATATTATTAAATCACACGATACATATACTGTTAA
This sequence comes from Apostichopus parvimensis, assembly GCA_000934455.1. NCBI lineage: Eukaryota > Metazoa > Echinodermata > Holothuroidea > Aspidochirotida > Stichopodidae > Apostichopus > Apostichopus parvimensis. Next base: position 51,197 of record KN886485.1, read on the forward strand.
TGGTCCAATACGGTTTCCAAAATAGTGACTCGGGACAAACATGCACATATGAACATCTAACCGATTCACATTGCCATGGAGACTAATATTGATTGTGTTCAAAATACGTCACTATTTTAAAATCCCTCTAACACTGTGCGAGCACGGGAACTGCATATATCTGCTGCCATCTATTATCGAAACTTTGTATGACTGACATAACTTTCTGAACATTTCAAAATCCACACAATGACGTCAATTAGGGCCTATTTCAAACTGACAGATACTCATATAACATCACTACTGTGCTTCGATGCACTTGGCTTCAAGTTCAATTATGTCTAGTTTAAAAGAAGATCCTCCTCTGTAAGTACTCGATTATGGTCAAAACGAAGATGATGTCAAATACTCGGTGTTGGCCTAGTCGTCCATATATTGCTGTATTTTTTTAATTTGACTCATTCAGTAACTGTCACAGTTTGTGAAGCAATTTTGCATTTTTTGAATTTGTGTAAATTGAAACACTGATATATGTTTCTGTGTAAAATAAGAAACAAAGTTGAAGCTAATGATCTGCAGTCTACATTTCATTAGTTTTTTTACAAAGTTACGTAGCATTTTGCTGTTCTTTTGTTAAATGAAATATTCCACTTTACCAAAATTGTTAACAATCAAGCCATATGTTCAGTAAGAACAGACAAACAAACAAGGATAAAATACCACATGATTTGTACCGTACTAGTTTGTAATACCTTGTAAACGTGTTATTTCAGGGCATATGCATCTAATGAGCTGGTATAATGGTCTGTATACTAGATTAGGCAGTTCCTCCCACTTTGAAAACTATGTTTGTTTCTCAAAAACTAAAAGTGGTACAACAATGTAACCTATATACACAAACAGGAAAGACTTCCTTTAAAGTGTCGCTAAAACCTAAAAATTGATTTTTATAAGAAATACATAAGTTCTGACCAAATTTGTTTTTGTAATATATCTGTTTGATTTATGTGGACTACTTATTATTTGCTGTTTATCGTCATTAGTTTATTTCATTTATTTATTTTATTGTAATTAGTATACCTTACACGATGATTACTTTGCTTCTTTTCACAGGATTTGGGTTGATGACCTGCCAGACTCTGTTTCGATTGAATTGATTCCATCGTCGTTGAAATCAAGGAATGTGAAAGGTATTGGTTAATAAATGAAGTTGAGAAAGAAATTAGAGACAATTCGTCGGTGGTCTGGTGTTAGTAAATAACAATAAACTAACAGCTCTGAATAGCAAAGCTTGCCCATGTACCTTCATGTATAAAGTCACAGATAACGAACAAAGATATCAACTCCGCTTCACTTTCCCTATTGATAATAATTCCCTATACTGCACATCAGCCTCGATCTATTTTTTACATCTTGGCAAATTGTAATGTAAACGTAGCATTTATTCGCTCGTGGCAGTACAAATACTGATTAAAAGGGAAAACTGATATTGTAGTGTTACAGGTTATATATTACAATTCTGATAACATTAAAGGTCGGATGATATGTGGGAGTGCAGCGGGCTAGCCTTCTTCATTGGACCTACTTATGGAGATCATGTGGACTTATTTGTAGGCTCAAAAATGAGTACGAAAGCTTACAAAGAACATTACGTTGACCAGTTACACATATTATAAACGGTAACAACTGCTGAAAATTACCGTTTGTACATTCGGTCTACTAACGGTTTGACAAAATACTATCCGTGGAAATGGGTAAAAGTGAAGAAATAATCGTTTACATATTCTCAATATTTCTCATCAAAGCGTCCACAGCCTGAAGTTCCCTCCCTACGATTAACTTTATCCGGGGAAAGAGGTAAAATAAGTATCGTTCTCCACATCGGCAAAACTCCCAAAATGAAAAAGAAGCGTTATGCACACTGAATACAATCCTTCCAAATTTACGGAATCGAAAAACTTACCATTTTGACAAGATGTATACTAAGCGCAACAAAGGGTGTTGCCATTTTGCAAATATTATTAACATTCAATAGTTTTATGTTTTTTTCAAAATCTTACAAACTAGTAATTTTCATATATTTACCGTCTTGAAGGCTGGAACATGTTTTCTCGGAGTTATAATTAGCACCTATTAAGTTTATTCACAATGTTTGTGTTTCTCGGGACAGCGGTCGTTTTTCGAATTGTTATAAAGTACCTATTCGCAAACGGTCATTTTACTTAGATCAGTTGACATAGTTTATTAGATCTGTCAAAGCTATTACGGTTTTTTTAAGAATTTGTATCGTCGGATCCATCAGTGAATCAAACGTTGGAATCTTCGACTCCACTATATGCTTCAATCCATTCGTTCTGTAACGTCATGTACTCATTCGTCAATCGTAACCTTTTTCTCCTAAGAGAATGAATGTCTGGATACATATTATCTTAAAATATGTTTTTGAGATGGACTGGGTATTCTGTTACCTCAACTGTGAACATTGCCTGTTCCCACAGCTCTCCCCTATGTCTATATATGCGCTATTGTACTTAACAATTGTTGCGACCAGTCAATGTCAACATACCTTTGACCTACTCTAATATGAACGTGTTTATAAGTAGTGAGTACTTACTAGTTTGATGGTAAAGCAACTGAAGTCAAGCTTATACGCCTAAACGTTTAGTTGTCTCTGAAGAATTTAAATAATGAGCTGACTAAAGAACAAATCAGTAGAGTCACAGCAAAAACAGATTTTTGAATTTGGTCAGCACTTTTTACCCCCAAAAAATACATCAAGTATTATTAACAACAAAAAAATATTGCAATTGAACAAACTGAGACACCGACAAGGATTTTTCACCAACTGAGAGCGATTAATGGAATTGATTCGATCCACAACATTTCGTTTACCAGACACTCTCAGTGTAATCCAACGGGCATGTAAAAATCAAATTTTCAATTTTCAGATTTTACTTCATTGTTAATTATCATTTGTTTTATGTTTTGCCAAGATAATGGTAATCTTTAATACTGAAAAGCACTGAAACCTTTATCAACTCATAAAGGTAATTTTTTAAAGAAGGTATAATTCTCTAAGACGACCGTCGATTTGAAACAAAAGATCAAAAATTGTTTAATCAAATTAACCGACGTAATTTGCTACTATCTATTTAAAAATCCTGATTACCTCGCGCTGATTTCTGTTTTCTCTCTTCGAAGATAACAATAAACACTTTAATTTGTTCCGTAACTTAAATGCGGCGATCGTTCCTGTTATCATGAGCTCGGTGTTTTATTTGCTAATTAATTTATCAGTGAAAAAATGATCGGTATACAATAGATGACGTCATAAATATTATAAACTGACCCTGCAGTATTATTTTACTTCTATGATAGCAATTGTACGGATGAAGTTTAAATATTGAGGATGAGTAACTGCATCAACTGGTCATAGCCCGGGATGACCATCATTCGACAAGAATGAACATTTAAATGTCATTCAATGGCAAAGTTCAGTGCGATATAATGTACGAACACCTGTACTATTGGTATGTGCTGATGTGAATATGTCTCTGAAAAGCAGCCAAGTTTGTAAATACTTGGTGTCATTCCAGGTCTGTGAGATTCATGAAATATAAACTCTGATATATTAAATCTCTTTTATTTCATTCTTCAGTGTATGGGCAAGGTCAACGACTGAATTTCCAGACCGGTCGATGGCAGGTAAGAGATCAAACGAGTTTCTTTTATTTATTTTGTCTTCATATACTACAGCTGTCGCCAGATATATTGAGTAACGTTTTACTTTGAATTTTTTCACTTTGATTATTAATGAGTTAATGTGAGTTGGATTAAACATCTCTTTAAAGGAATAGTATCGATCAACTGAAAAGTCACTGTTGAAAAAAACCTGTTTGCTCATCTGCCAATACTGTTTACACTATTAATACATGCTTATAGGAGCTTCCTGCTTATAGTACCCCATTCAGTTTGCTGCTGAGGTTTGCTATTATATGATATAAATACTTGTCACAAATAAGACTGTGATCCCTATAGTAACTGATATACAAGTTTCATTGCCCTCTGACTGGCATATATCCTAATGATAGAAACTGTAATAAATGGATAGTCACTATCTTAGAGCTGGATGGTTTAGTTTTCTGAGGGTCACTGGTTAGAATCCCAGTGGATACTGTATTAAGGTTGCTGTTTCAAACATCTGTTGATTATTTAATTATTTCAGACTCAATTTTCTATTTATTAATTGCTTATACATAATAAGTTTGTAAGAAAGAAATTGTACCCGAGATTTATTTACTTAGGATGTTTCATTAATGACTGATAATACGTAATTACAGAGCAGATTCTCTTACTTAGGTTTTTTTTAAATTTCGAGTGACTGAATCACTTCTAAATGATCGCATTTCTTCCCGTTGTTTTGTTGATTATCTAAACGATCCGTCACATCGTTGACATATATATCTTCAATTTCCGAGAACACCAACATCTTAACCCATTCATCGTGACAAGCTTATTTTATAAGTTTGAAGTAACTACAAATGCAAAGCAATTTTCTAGCCAAACTCTCGCTATTTACCGGTATAAAAGAGAGTATACCTCGTAGATTATTTAAACTGTTAACAATAACTTAAATCTGTTTAGTTCTTTAGCATTACTTTGTTTTGACATTTTCTGACGTTTCAGTTCTTTCTTGTATGTTTTATTTCCTTTTGTGTAGTTTTACTTTTTTCAGGTAATATTTTTTATATATCTATTGCGAGCATGTATTTACCCATTCAGGGATATAATAAAGTTGAAATTATTTCAAATCACATCAAATTGAACGTTGGACACTGATGAAATCGTGTTTCCCAAACACATTGTATTTTGTTTCCGGCACACAAATTCGTGATCTGTTTATCTTGGTCTTCGATTCACTCATATTACTCAGATGTTCTGTGAAATAGCGAAACCAAGATGGAATCGGCGGTTGTTCTTGGAGATATGAACACTAGTTTGACTCGATAAATGATACCAATAGGTCGTTTCAAATTCACCTTTCACTTTACTACTTTAATTTCTTTCTATATTTAGAACATGGCTAAATATAACCTTTATCGACCATCGATGAGATGATAAAATGTCATATTGCTAGTTGCTAAACCAATATTTTGTTAACAAACTAATGTCATTTACCATGTTATCAATAATGCGATGTTAACGTCATATTTCCTATCTTTCATACACTCACAGGATCAGTACAGTGACTACTTCGAACAGCTTGATGAGGCCGCAACTAAGACTCAACAAGTAAGTAGAAGAACTTCAATGGTAAGAATGTAATGTGCACGATCTTTAATACGTAGTAATTTAGCGTTGAAACTCATCAAAAATAATGATCATGGTAACGTGAATTTAAACTCTTGATCGAGTCAACGTAGCAGCCATATGAATTTTAATTTGGCGACCCCCCCCCCCCCCCCCACAAAAAAATATATATATTGAGCAGAACATACGTAATTCAATGATAGGACGTGCTATCATTAGTTTGGTAAGTGCGCAAGTTATCCGTTTTTCCACCACATACTATAAAATCTTCCCCGACATGCTTCACAAAATGAGAGAGGCAACAAAATCTTTACGAAAACTGTTACTACACACGGTTCTTGTAATTATTGTATTTTTATAGGCCTATAGCCAGGAACTAGTTAGACTTTTGTTAATCATGGGGGACCCAGTGCTTTTCTAGTTTTCTAGGTAGCATTTAAAACCAATATTTATCCCCCCCCCCCCCCCCCCCCCCCCCCGAAGAATAGCGCCAAGTTGAATGCTCAATCTTTTCAGTTACTCTCACAATGTATTGCTTTCCTGTTGTAGAATCGTCAAAGGACCAGACGGAAATGTACCATATCTTGAGGTGAGTTTAAATGCTAAGATATCAGTATGATGAGGGGTCTAATATGATATATGTACAATAAGATATTATCAGTTCTGTATATAAGAATGCTACCCTGCTGACAAATCATGTGTTCCTGGTAAACAATATTAGAAATCAATTTGTGTCTGGATTATATCGGTATCTGCCTCTGACAATAAAACATCCTAAGAGGAAAGATATTTAACATTAATCAGGCAGAGAATACATAAGTAAGTAACCAATTATTAATCCCCTCCTCGCCCTAGTCTTCCCGGTAAATGAGTCATAGTTTTGTTTAACATGATGAGATAATAGGTATTAAAAAAAACATTGAAATATTTTGAAGCTTATGTGAAGTCATCAACAATAGAAAGATCGCTGAAAAAAATTAAGCCTAAAACAATATATTTTCTATAGCCATCTATCATACAATTATTTAGTTGCACCGTTATAGGAAAGCGCACAGTAATCGATAACCACATTTGTATCTCGTGTTGTCTATTTTTTCAGTTCTTCGTTAGATAACGTCCGGTAATGTCATCCAAATTATTCAACTGGGGCACCTGCTGAATGACAGTACGTTTACGACGTCAGTGGCTACTAACAATGTGACGAATACTACATTTAAAGGTCTTCCATTCATTTTGTAATTTGCAAAGTTCACATAGTTGTAGTGTTTTAGTTACGATAGCAAGAAATTATTGCAAATATCCGGAGACATTCTTTAATATATTCCTTGATCCCTGTCATATTAATGTATCCTTTTCTACTAAGGTTTTGTTTACGTTTGGTGCACTGTTCAAACTATTCTTACATGTGACGGTCTTGAAATAAACTGATATATCTCATATTCTGATTTGAGTATTTGCATCTCACCGTCAATCAGTAAAGTGCTTGTCAAACTATTAATCAATTCTTATTTTTAAGTAAACATATTCCTCCTATTCGTTGCAGTATTCCACTGCCTTTTGAGCTATCTACTGGATTAAAGTTGATTTGTGTTGCTAATCATTAGGTAAGGGGTGGACACGGAATTGTTCTTACGGCCAGTTGAAAATTACTGTGCCCTATCAATGGGCGGCACACACGCCTGGCCTCATAAATAAACTGACTCGTTACTTAATTGTGAGATATAACACCTTTGATATAATGTCTTAAGAATATTATTTCGTCCAAATCAATCAGTCGCCTGGTTTATTTTTTCTCTCTTTCGTTTCGTTTTATTGTGACATTGTTAGTGCGCGTTCTGTCTGTGTTTTGATGTACAGTAATCTATACCCACTATGCTAGTATGATTTAATCTGTGTATTTGAGCGAAGTTGTTAGTTGTGAAATAAGTGAAATAAAGCACGTTGACTTTCTGGTATAGCCGGTGCATGGCATCAAATATTTTCTGTGTAAATATTAAATTTGAGGCAATAGGTTATTCTGCTTGTTGAATGAGCAATATAATTAACACCATAAAAATACTTCCGAAATCAACAAACTCCTGACACAAATGTATTTTAAGATGTTGTTTTGAAACGTACAGTCATGTATGTCACCAAATATCAGCTCTTTAATAGAGGGTTTTCCTCTACAGAGAAAAGATGAAAAAGAAAAGGAATTACGTAAGAATTATTCTCAGATTTTAAGTAACTTAGGGTTTTTTTTCACTGTACATATTTTTTAATTTTTCAGGCCAAATTAAACAAATTATAAAATAAATATGGTTATTAAAGTAGCATGCGTTCGGAATATCTGACTACCTGTATTTGCTACTTTAATATAGCGCTCTTAATTTCAACAGGGGGGGGGGGGGGGGGTTCGGATGGATAAACGTCGATTTGATTCCATGTAAAGGAAAAGAAAAAAATCTCTTGAAGTTCTTGATTGCTACTTACGATGCTATATAGTGACCGGATATGACATGTACTTATTTTGAACAGAGATAAATGTTAAATTGATCTGAAACTGTTGTCATAGAAACTTACGTTCCATCAGCTATACGTATATAGGAAACGTTTTCCCATGTGAGCTTGTATATATGGTTTAAATTTTCCTACAATTAATATTCCGTCATTATTTTAATATACATACATAGCTCCAATTTATTTTTAATCTTAAGGGGAACCTCTTCATAGATAAGCTACATTAAGGTGATAAAAATACGTACAGCATATAACCATAATAAATGAAATGATTAAATTTTACTTCCGTTTGATGTATGTTTTACGTAACGTAGAACAAAGGTATTGGTAACGAAGATAAAAGCCTGGTCTATAATTTCATGTGAAACTAAATTATAATCTCGGAATGTTTCTTTAGAAGTTGTAACGTTTCACTTACATTGGTATTGATATTACATTCGCTAAAAAAAATCATGATTTTAATCTGCCACATAGGAACGTATTTTCTATAATCTGATTTTACTTTATATTATTTGCGTATAGTAAACATTTTTACCATTTTATGGTGGTATGTATTACTTCTTTCAAATAATGCAACATCATACGTTATAAATCAATACGTACATCCACTTTAATTTATATCATTATTGATAATATTAATAAAACTATTCTTAAACATGTTTAAACTGAATATTATATTATGCAAGTACATTATATGTTACAATTTCTAATGACCAATCAGAGAGCATGAAATTATATTAAATATACGATTTAATTTTACATTAGTTTAGCTTGCGTTTTTGCATACTGTAAAACAAATCAAATGTGGCCGTTAATAGACATTTTATTATTTTCTTTGTTATCTTTCATTTCATTACAATGGAGGCACCAAGAGAGGGGGATGGGGTAATTCCCCAAGTCACGATGCTCCTACTCCCAGTTTCCCTCAGTCAGCTCTGGTAAAATAAAACCAAAGCAGCTCTGTCCCCTAACTTTGCACGTTATGTGCATTTTATGCAGGTACAGTTTTGAAATTCAGAAATGCTTGTTCCCAAAATTGTTTGCACGTCATCCACATGTCCCTCATCCCAACCCCTTCCCCTTCTCTCTCTGGAAATTAGCGCGCCATTGCTGTTAAGTAAAACCAATAAAATAAATAAATAAAATAGTTCTATTGAACTATTTTTTGTTACTTCTATCCATACATCGTACATTACTGTGTTTATTCATTACGTTCTACCTTCCAATCATTTGTTTCAATTTTTCCAAAGTCTAATAACCCGAAATCTTTCAAATGTTTTTGTATTATGTAATCCTTTGGATAAAAGAATAAAAACAACTTAACGATTTAAAGGACAACATCGACCACAAGAAAGATAAAACATCAACAAAATTAATGATAAATTGCGGATATGCTATATATGTCGAAATATATATCGAATCTGCCGCAATGATTTCTGTTTTATAATTTTCATAAAAGTAACATAAGACTACAATGGCTGTGCACCTTACTAGAGGTGGTGAGCCGTTCTAGTGGCTGTGAGCTGTACTAGTGATTGTGAGCTGTTATTTACGATAAACTATAATTATGATCAGACTAAGCATATTGCACCTATAATTAAATACTGTTGTTTATCGGGCAGTATATTGGTCATTAACGCTTGTAAAATATGGTAATTTCAATAAATATGTAATCGCATTTTTATGTTTTCACTGTTCTGTTTGTTTCGATCGTATTTTTTCTTATAAAAATCCCCCCCCCCCCCCAGAATAAAGTCAGGGATGATCCTAGTGTAAAGTACATTAATATATAACATGTATGTTCCGTTCAACCTAAACAGTCGAAAATTCTTCAACATTGTTCAAAATATGCAAAATATAGTTTACTCTTATTATGTATACAATCAACCTTTATTTTACCAAAATTTCTCAAGGAAAGGGGCTAACTCTCACCTTAGACCCCTCCTCTCCTCTCCGCGACATAAAGTGTCATCACACCACCACCCTTCACCCAAATGGTGAAATTAAAAGGATAAGATACTTAACCAGAATTCAAAAACTGGATCTAACTTCGGAAGTCCGAAGAAGGAGAAGGAAGGATAAACCTGACGTTGACCTAATACGTATGTGGTCAGAGCCTTCACGAGGTGCTGAAATGTCAAACATTTGTTAGTCAAGTGTGGATAAGAAAGTGTAACAGCGAAGTGGAGACATGTAAGAGAAGAGCTCTGTAAAATGCAGCTGATTTACCAAAGGGGAAAATTCTTCTCTACTCCATCATCAAGATATCATCACATTCCGTCATATATGTCTCGATGTAAGGAGGACTTGGGATGAAAGTGGATCTGTTAAGCCGTTTGATTTTCGTGCCCAAGTTCTCTTGGGTGACCTTTCTTAACAAACAAGTAACCCATCATCAATATTATAATGAAAATGAAGATATTCAAAGTACTTCGGTTCCCTCATTAAAGGTCATGTAATTAACAAAGAGGAATAACAATGCTTTCGAAAGGTCGAAGCCACTTAACATTATGCATGGGCCCGGCAGAAAAAAAATGTTGTTATGTGACCCATTCATGTATAGAATTTCCTTAGCGTATTAAAACACTGCATCAATGAGCGAGTCTCCTTCACAAGCCAATTCACAAAGGAGAAATGCCTTTCGTTCCCTTCTATTACATTCTTTTGTTATTGTTCCACTTAATTGTCAAAAAAAAACCGTCCCAACTATACACGGTGACTCAGGCTATACGAAGTAACTGAACCATTACATGATTGTGTCGCCTACAATAAGGAGGCGCGACAAACAAGCTGCTAGTATTCACATATAGGAAATCACAACTGCAGCAGTACGGGTCAAATATATACCTGTTGTTGCTTTTATTCACAGTTGAGTTACAGACCGTTTATACAACATGGCGAAAATTCTAATACTCAGCGTGTTGAGTTTCGTCTTATGCAACATGTTTGTTGTTGAGGGACGTTCACTGGATTTACAGAAAAGAGATCTCTCGAAGGTTGGTATACACCATCTATTTGATATTCTGATTCGACTTTTGTTCTGCCACGTTTGATCACCTCCAAACCAGTTTTAGGTGAAATAGAAAAAGGTGCACATAATCTGCCCAAGCATTATTATTGTACATACTGTAGTGTAAAGTTTCACAGCAAGTAGCCAACCAAGCAAGTTACCTATTTCAAATGTATGTCTACTGTGTTACATGTTAACCAGCTCCATTCATATTTCCAAACCGTTTTTATAAGTCGCTTTGATAAATTTTGCTGTAGCTCGTTTGAACTTTCCAATACATACGACTCATATAATGTTGGTTATTTACGTAATGACAGCGGTAAGGCGTAAATAAGGCTGAAGTTGGCAATCATTTCTCGTCTCCACAGAAGATGAATATAACGCATATGCGTTGGACACATACCATAATACAAGGGTTAGGGGATGGGGAGGGGGAGGGGGAGAGGGAGGAATTCCCCATTCGATGTAAATCATGTAAAGTCACATTACATTCAATTTGATGTAAACAAGTTCAGAGAGGCTAGACCAAACTCACTTTGATATTAAACACGTAACTTTATCCATGATGCTTTTGGTGGTCTGTTACATAACAAAGTATTTTGTGAGTTTTAAAATCTTCATATGAAGATGCTTTTAAGATGCCTTGATTTGGCAATTTGTCATAGTGTAACTCGTATAGGGTAATATTATTATTCAATTCAATTCCAACTTATGTATTTAAATGTACGCAACAGTTAACTTAGGTGTATGGTATTCAAAAATAAGTAGCCTAAGTAAGTGTTGGACACTAGACAAAAAAAAGCGTTTATCAAGTTAGTGACTCCAAGAAAGAATTAAAAGAAAAAGAAAGAAAAAAAGTTAAAGAGTGAAAATCTTAAAAGAACAAAGAAACGTGGAATAAAACTACTAGATCTTAAATCCCAGACCATGCACCTGTGTGTAATATAAGCCCTAGAGACTAATTTTAGACTATACATTAATATTCAACATTGCATGAATTTCATTCACACATAAAAAAAATAAAAAAAATAAAAAAAATCTACCCTTGCCCCTGTGTCCCCTCCACTGCATTACCATGTGGCTGAGTTATTTAGTTAGGCTATAGACCATACACACATTCACAACATTTTGCTCATCATAACAATCTTTACGAAACTAAAGACAAAATATACTCCTTTTAAGTTGATCATAAACATGTAAGTAATTATAAGCTACTAGTTGTTGATATCAACATGTCATTTTCTGTAGGCCTACTTTTTGGTATTGTTTTATAATACAGTTCTGTGCAAGTATTGCATTCATATATCAAACAACTCTTTATTATGATCTGGATTTAATTCACAATTATTGTGGAGTGGAGTCTGCCTGTAAACCATAATTATACAATACATATAGCCTAAGTATAATATATATTGTTTTCATACCGTGGTCGTAAATCTTTGGTGCAATCACCATTAATCGCCCACCTACTGTAACTATAGGTCAAAGGGTGGAAGTTTTATTAAGCATCGTTTACTTTGTAGATTTGCCAACAAACGCCTAAAAATTACCACAAAAAAAAAATATTTGCGAAATCTTCGTGTAGCCATTGTCTCTTCAGTAAAGGTTCATGCGAAGTTTGATGTTTCAGGCCTTTTTTTATTACAGTGTATTAATATGACTGAGTTTGCTTTTACAAGGCATGTACAAAGCAAGTTTTTAGTTCGTTTTTGTAAAGCAAACAATATTTTTTTCAGTACTAGAATATGCCAATTATAACAATAGAAACTGACTGCTTTCACTATGTGCTGACACACTGACAATGCACGTCAACGTTAATCAGTGGAAATTTTTCAAATCAAAATTGTATAGACAAGGGTTTACCATTTAATTACTTTGTTATGGTAAATATTTGCGTTATATATAGCTGGTACGAGATTACGCAATGTAACGGTAGTCGGTATAGGCCCCAAATTTTAGCACGCTATAATTGCTAGAAGTTTTCAAAAAGTACTTTTCTGCAGGTTTTTACTCTCCAAATTGTTCTCAGACATTTTTAAGGAACACACAAGACGACTGAACGTCCCAGTGAGGACAATTTCCTCGAAGCCTGTAATAAAAACAGTTTAAGAATGTAGACCAAAGGTGACCATATTTGATTATCTAGCATATTTGGGGCCAATACAAAATTAACCTTTAAACGGTAAATTCGATCTCCCTGGTTTTTGTTAGATGTGTGGTGTGATTTGAGAAAGAAAACCTGAGGAAATTATTGGCGTACCAGAAAATTACAAACTACTGCTTTCATATTAAAATTATCTGCGGTAGCAAACAAACTACCATTGAGTGTTATTCCTGAATGGTAAATCCCTTAGGATGTTATCTCCGGAATATATGATTGCTACTCAGACGAAACAAAGTCGAACCCATGCTGGCACCCTACTTATGCCCGGTAGACGCTGAACTTCTTAAGAACCGTAAAATTAACCTACCAGCAGTGAGGTTCGCATTAATGTATTAGTATAGACAACAATACTTCATTAAAAACTCATAATTAGTGTCCCATTGGCAGAATATTCAGGGAGTTGCTTCCATAACAACTCCCTGGTATATTGGTAGTACATGTACACAGTGCCCACTTTTGTTCTTATAAGCATATTTGCCACCAGCAACGTTGACCCCCCCATCCCTCTTGTCCCCCCCCCCATCACTTCTCTCCTCATAGCTCTCTTCTACCCTTTTTTTCTCCACACCTTCCTTTCTTTGTCCTTTTCTAGCTGATTCCCTACCCCTCTCCTTAATCCTCTCTTTGTCCCTCCACTGATCATCTCCTACTTCTCCTCTTTCCCTGTTGGTTTCTTTCTTTCTTCTCTCCATCCATTGTCTACTAATCCCCTTACATCTATCTCTTTGTGTTCACCATGCTTATTAACCTGTCTGTATTCTGTGTGTGTTTTTGTACATTCTGTTTAATACTGTTACTTGTCATTTAGCCTATGAAGAAGATCCTGCTAGGATAGAAACGTCAGGCCAACTTACTTTTACAAACATTCTTACACAGGCTCTCTAGTGGATAAGCAGTTTGCTAACAGTTTTATTTTATTTTGACCTTCAAAGTAGTGTATAGAGTGGATCAAATTGTTCGGTACTTCTTAAGAAAAAGTCGCCCAGGAAAGAACCTGGGCACGAAAACCAAACTATACCGAACGACTGCTCCGCTCTCAACCCCAGTCCCCTTGCATCGGGACTGTGACTGTGTGATCATCGTCAGGTGTGCATCACCGTTCCCCTCGAAAGGGAACAGATACTACACATGATCTTAGCCAAAAGGCCGAGAAGCGATCAAATTGTTTGGTTTCGAGCCTAAATGCTACCATGGGGTGACTTTCCTTGAAAAAAGTATCCTATACCAACATTATATATATCCAGTAGATAAAGGCATCTGTATTGAACGGGAGGCCTGTGATGGAAAAACAATGATTTTGATTGAAAAATACTTTTCACGTTTATTTTCCCAACTTTCAGATTTAATACCATTGTTTTGCTGCTGCAAACGTTGAATATAACTTAATTTGTACAATGAAACGGACGATCGTGTTTGTGTACATGTTTCTGCGGGCAGGGTGGGGGGTGGGGGAGGTGGGGTGAGAAGGAGTGTGAAAATTATACAATAGGTTCCCAATCACCTTACATAAGAATAAAAAATGTAAAACAACCATGTAAGGTGGAGAAGCTGAGGAATGCAGATGGGTGTTTATTTTTATTACAATTATTATTTTATTGTTCGTTCGCTCAATGCACAATCGTCGCCTACAATCTTGGAGTAATAAGACAAGTGTTAACTGAAGTAAATTTTACACACCTTGAAGAAAGAGTGACGACCCCGGCAAATGACTTTGAACACTCCTTGGTATTTGATATACAAATAAAAGACAAATTAATATACAACCGCAGGATTATTTGTTGGTGCAAAACAATTGAAACAAATAACTATCGTAAGTTGTAGCGTTGTGAGTCGGCTAGTAACGAGGATAGTTGAAATAATTTAGCTGTACGAATGATGTACACAGGCGACTGAAGAGAGTTAAACAAGAAAAAAACACCGTTTTAACTATGTTAAAACGCAGTCATATGAATGAAAACTGCTAGCTAGATTTTGAATGTTGGACACAACGTTTTATTGTTTTTTACGACAAATTCATTATCGTTTACGGATATTATCTGGTATCCATTATTAATTATTGAAAGAAAGAGGGAACAATT
>KN886486.1:0-12649 GCA_000934455.1 Apostichopus parvimensis
GATGTTTTAAGAGTGTACTTAATTATCTCAACTGTCAATAATTATGTTGTTTAACTATACCTCAGTAATACATACCGTACCGGAAAATTACGACCATAACATTCAAACAGACCGATTTTATACGTAGTCTGCTTACTTCAAAATTAGATACATGGGAAAAAACAACGTCGTATCAGTCGTTAGCTTGAATATAACAGCAACGCATTGTGTAACGTACGGTAGTTATCACTTGCTGGATTGTTTCTAAAACGATCGAGAATGTAGACATTTTATTTGTATTCACATTTGATAATATCTAAGATGAAATATTATTTCCATTTTCGATACCGCTGTACTAGAGGGGTGATCAGCTTCATGATGCACCATTTTGCTTGTGTTGTCATAAGTAAGGATTTCCTCCTCATGAAGATAGAAATTGTATGATTCTTAAAATGCTATAAAACCATAAATAAACTATGTATATAATTAAAAAAAAACAAAGATGAAACACGATCTCGTGTTCTGCTATATTGTACTGAAGTTAACACAGGCTGATCTTATTTGGTGTTCAAATATGACTTCATATTAACAGAAGTCATTGTAAATATATCTTCATTTTAACAGAGGGCGCCAACGAACTTCAGTATTATGGTAGAATATCTAATATGGCTGAAAACTGTCCTTAAGGATGTCGGCGTACCACAACCATGATGGTTCCATTGACTTTATCCCGCGGTAGACCCGAAATAGAACTTGCGTAATCCCATTGTAATATTTTACCCATTCCGCAGGGCCATATAACTGATTGGTGTACCTACTTCTGTTCACTTTGGATTGGCTTCTGACTGGAGCAATATGCTAACGAACGGTAATATGTTTAGGGGTATGCCGGTTTCCAGCTTGTATACAACATCTGTCTATAGTAATTTCCCACAACTGTGTAGGGCGAGTTTTCGTCACAGCCTGGCCAGACTGGACAGATCGCGATTTACATTCTATAAATCAGGAAGGTCTGCATATGTTCTTTCTTATTTAACCTAGTAGCCAGATCGCAAGTTAGATTTTTGCGAATGAAATAGAAAATGTATCAAAGACTTTTTCCTTAGACTTCTTCAACCACCCCCCCCCCCCCCCCAATTCAAGTCAAGAAATGGTACGTATACACAAAGAATAGTTAGCTTTTATATTGTTGGGAATTTTCATATACGCAGATTTTTGTCATAAGAAAACAGTTTTTACATAGACTATTACATTCTCGTTGTGCTTCAATAACGGACATTTAACACAACTCGTTTATCTAAATACCATAAAGATTTGGAGTCTAGACTTTAATATATACTAAGTTAAATTATCACTGTTATTGTTCGGAAGTGTTCATTTGTTTACACTAGAAATTCTTTCCGTTTATCAAACTTCCCCAAAACAATAATCTGCACAAGGTTATAAACGTAATAGAAAATCACGATTGAAGAGAGACACATTTATATGTGTGCCAAATATGCAATTTTATTTTGGAAAATATAGTTAGTTTCTAGACCGTTAAGTAAAGATCTCTTACAATGTATATATGCAAGCATGCATGCGTTGGTATCTATAGGTTTATCCCTTCTTTTGTCAATGATACGACATTGCTAAGTTGTTAAGTATCCAAAGTACCAAGAAACTAGGCACGTATGCAGATGTTTGCATCAAGCTTTTTCTTTTGCGTTGTCGAAGCTACGAATTTTCCCTTTTGTTATATCGAGGTGATGATATACTACCAGCATAAACATTACAGGGTAATACAGGGTTGGGTTCAGTTGCACAAAATCTAGCACCATACAAGCATACATCCTGTAGGCCGTGTAAGCCTTTATATAATTGGTAGAGTTCAAGAATCATCATCGCTTGGGATGTGGTAATGTCTTGCATGGCAGGCAGATAGCCAGTGTTCGTGGTGTGAAGGGACAAAACAAATTTATTTCACTATCCCAAGAGTCCGAGAGCTAAGGTTTCATGATACGATGTAGGCTCCTACCTAGCGGGGCAAGCATATTTGTTTTTGTAGTGGGAGGATAAGATGTGTTGTCGTCCAGAGAAGGGTCTAAGCAGACATTTATCCCCTTTGGGAATTTTAGTCAAAACGGAGGGAGCTAAGATGCAACATGGTGCTATATTTTGCAACTTTTTAATAAAATGTTGAAGGATTTTCGACTGCATATATATCAACTATTAAAAGAATACTTCGTGTTTTCTTGTAATAGTCTGACATGTCTGTCAGTGGAGAGGTGTTGGTTGGACCTCCTGATTTCTTAGGGGGATTGAAACCGCCAAAGATGTACGTTGTTGCACCCTTGATCTACCCTCTGTATCGATTTCAAATTTTAGTTGGGAGGGGGGTGGGTCACCAAATTTGGCTTACATCCGTTATGGGGAAAGATCTAAGCAAACATGTTTACTTTGGTAAATGGGAAATGATGATATTATTTCCATCATCTACAATACATTTTGTAGTAGAAAATCTTCGCAATGCACTTCTCCGCTTCTGATAAACCACTGGTTCCTTGTATAAATTTGTATGGGTGTGTATCTAAAGGACAAATACTAAATAAGAGAGGAAACAGAAATGGAGAGGGTAGAGGACGTTGATTCCACGAAATGATCGAATAATTTGATACATTTAATAAAGGTTGTATACCAATTGCTTATCGTATGTTTAACATTACAAGCACGTTGTATGCTGTTTAGACCGCGGAAACTAAAGTTTAAATTAAATGTAATTTCATTGTTGTTTCCTTACCTTTTTCAATTTTTCAACCGTTCTAGGATCAAATTTAATACAAAATCTACATCATATTTTGTTTGGGCAGATCTTTGTGGCACATAAAGTTGTACAGTTAAGTGTCTTATTCAAACAAATGAGAATATTCTTGTTATACTTAACCTGCTTCCTTACATTAAATAAAAACATATACTAAACTGTAGATGGCAAATGCGTAAATATTTCGCAACGTGACGTAACATGTAGCAGTCTTTCTTGACCGACTGAAGGTCATCATATGGGATGGGTGCCTTGGAATCCTTATCTTTTTACAACTGAAAGACTGTGTGACGACGTATAAGTACAATGCGATCTGACTAAGAAACATCATCATTTTACAACTTTGTAAGTACACTTCAGGTCATCCGTTGTTTTCAGGAACACCGAGGATATTCTTACCTCTGGAGATGCATTTCATTTGAAGTTGTCATTCATATTAAACCAAGACATTCATAAATATGGAGCTTTCCGTGGCTGTTCGAGCACTATTTGCATTCTTGTGCACAACAACCATCGCCTTTACGTCCTCGGAAGAAACGGTGAGTTAAACATTTACAGTTTCTGTTCTTCTTTCTCATAAATCGTTGCGTTCATGTTTCTTTCTTGCTTGTTAGATATTATTATTTAAACCTGGGTAAACATGTTTTTACATGTTTCATTCTTGCTTGCTGGATTATATAATTTCCCACAAAAATTTCAAAAAATGTTTTATTACTTGAAAGCCTTTTTTACAATTTTTCATACAACATTCTTGTTTTTAGTAGCTTATGCAGTTTGAATATTGCGACTGATATATATTTTTTTGCGAGTAACAATTCTTCTTCAATAAATTCCTTTTTTCTAAAATAATAATCTATCTTCAGCAGCCTACAGAAGGATGTGTTTTGTTGTAAAATTTGCACTGCAACTTATCATAAAAAAATTGCATAACAAATTCTATTTTCTGCTTAGTTACATTTGAAATTTTACATTGCCTTGAGAAACGTTCTCTCATATTGTCAATTGACATCGCACGTTATCGCTTATGTATCCCTAAATGTATCTATTTAACCACTCATCGCTGATTTGTGCAATATAACACTAACGCTTACAACTAGAATCGTATGTTTTACTTAATGGCTTAGAACATAACCATTAATAATTTCAGAATAAAACAAACATTTGTGACAGTTATTTTAAGACATTTGAACAGTTATACCCTAACTATATTAGAAACTTTGAAGTTACAACGTAGATCTCACTAAATTTCATTAACCTTTATCAAGTCTCTATATTTTCTAACTAGATACGGATAACTGCATGTCTCTTAACAAATCGATTTCACTACATTAGTACGCTAGGTATTGACAAACTACAGTATAGGTTAATCGTACTCGAATTAAAAAAAAAACTTTAAATTTGATTAATTAAGTATTCTACCTTTAGCTTGAAAGTTTTTAATTCTAGCGAAAAATATATAATAATAATAATAATAATAATTGCAGTCCGCTTTCTGTTACATAAAATCACCCCACTTCTTGTCCAAGTGGCGCCTTTGCCGTACGCGTGAACAATAGTCAAAGTTAAATATTTTAACAATCTATTGTATAATTGAGAAAATAGTTAAATATTCTTGATCATTCCATTTCTTTTTCTCTTTGTCATATATGTTTTTAAATTATTGTTGAGCGTTAAAAACATAGGAAATTTATGGTCAATATATCCATATCATACTCAAAGTATCAAAAAAGCTGTTTCAATATTACAGGCGAAACTGTAAAATAATAACGTTGTGTGCTATTGCACATTCATAGACTTTCATATAGTTACTTCGGAAATATCTATGGTGATAATTTAGACATAACAAATACCCCCTTTATGATAAAGTTTATAATTCAAATTCGTCCTCTTTGTCCTTGTTTGTCCATCAACGTCGTTTAACGAAACTGAGTTTATTTTCGTGTTTAGATTACTTAATTTTAATGAAGAAAGCACAGATATTTTCAAAACTTGCTGCAATCATTTACTAATATATTTTCAAATTAGTTTTATTTGATTTATTTCTTAGTAAGCATTGGTAAATCTTTGAAAGCAAAGATAAACACCAATGCATATTTGCCTCGCTGAATTGAACTTAACAATTAGCTCCCATGCAATACTTGCACGAGGAAACTTCAATGGCTACACATCACTTGCAATAATATAGTTTAGTCTATACCGTATTCAGTTGCACAATTGTCAGAACTTTGAAATTATTGTTAGTTTAACTTAATAATATCTCTGTATCTATGTTTATCTCGTTCAAATTCGTCCTTCTCGTTGTCTTAAAAAGTACTTAGAAGTTCCAACTACCGCTCTCCCACGATTTTGAAGGTAAATGCACACTTATAGAGTTTATGTCCCAAACTATCAAGCAAGTTGTTTTTAACTTGACAATAAGACCCTCAAGAACAATATTTTGATACTCTAGGAATTTGACAAGTATCTGCATGGGAACTATGCAATAAAGATAGTTCTCGGAGATTTCGCATTATGACGGTTACAACAATAGCACCATTAATTCGTTTTACTGTTTATGTAATGTAAGGTTAACTCGGGTTGTAACACAGATAAACCAGTATCGGATATTGCAAGGTAATTGCACATGAGTTATTTTTTAACGCTTTAGTGTATTCCCTTTCATATACTCAATTCCATTTCCAAAAGACATAGAGTGTTTACTGTGGTTGTTTTACACATTAACTCACGTCGTAAACTTTAATCATTGAAATATTTGACATGTTTCATCAAGCTAGAAAACACTGGCAAATATTTTATAAACGATAGGCTCAAGTTATCATTTAACTCAAAGTCACTTCCATAGTATTCAAAAACATTACTTCTTTCACAATTAGGCTTTCTGAATTGCAATCGTCATTAATTTATCACCCCTGACAACGCTATACCGTGGATGATCTCTGCGTAAATGGTGTCAGAGGTTTTGCTTTTTTATGTCAATTTGAGGATCTTTATCAATACAAAAAGCATTACTTTATTTGATTTCAAGCAAACAAATGAAACGATACAATTTTGATAACGTAAACTTCCATTGTAAAATATACCGGTATATAAATGTCGGGACGTTGTCCACATTGCTATGTAGTGAATTCAACATTTAACAATTATTTGTCATGTTTTCTTCATTCACTGAAGTTACTACTTCTATAAACAAAATACAGATAAATCTCGAACTTAATGATATGGTGGGATGACTGTTAATATAAAAATTAATGTTCACAAACATATTTTGCTCACATTTTCGTTAATGTAAGAAGGTAAACTTCGAAATTCTTTAATCTCTATTAAGTTTTCATCGCTTACATAGTTTTGCGACAAATATAATATATTTTCATCTGTGTTCCTTGAATGTATAGCTAATATATTTGCAAATATTTCTGTTGCAATTAAGAAAACAAGAATACTACACTAATATATTGAGTTTAAACTCAAGCCAATGTTTAGTCAAACAACCCACCTCCACTTCCCTCCACACGCCCCCAACCCCCCCCCCCCCAAAAAAAAAATATATATATGGGATATATTTCCAGTCAATTCTGATTGTTTTTTATACTCATTTCATAAAGTTGGGTACATATTTTAAAATTAAATTTAATGATTGTATAGCTGTAATGGATGAAGTTATCAAACATCCTGACATAGGCAAGAATGTTTGTGAACAACCATTTACATTATTAATCATTTTGAAATTGTTTTTTTCCAACGTTCTTAATTTGCCTGTACATGTTTATTTGATAAATGATATTGAGAATAATCAATAGTTCTTTACAAACAGTTACAATCAATAAACAGAAAATATTGACATATATTTTTGGATGACTCTTCTTCTCATTAATAGAGTATTCACCGGAGAAGTTTACCTTCAACTACAGATGAGACTCAAAGTAAGAAATTTCACCTTAACTGCTTTGTTTTGTCATTCCATCTAGATATAAAAATATGTAATTAACCAATATAAATGAGTTTTGTTATTTCCAAAACCAATATAAATGAGTTTTGTTATTTCCAAGATAACTTTCTGTTTTTGTTTCTGTTTCATTGACCGTATCTGTGTGGGACAGCATTTAGTATGTTACTTTCGAAGACTTACAACAATACAAAATTAAATTTTATAATACCGTAAATAAGACGAGAAATTGTTGACAAATGTTTTATAATATAAATAATATCGACCCCACCCCGAAAGAAATAATAAAGCAAAAAGAGAGAGGAAAAGAGAGAGAGAGAGAGGGAGAGAAAGATAAATGAATGCAACGTATTCTAACACAGGTAATGATATATGTACCAACTTTAATGTTAGGTGTTAATGTTACTTTTCAAACAATTGTCTAGTTCCATCTTTCCTGCTGCGGTTTTAGCAATCTCCTAAAATCACAGAGAATTATCAATTGCTTGGCAGGATTTTCTTAACGGTCAAGTATTGTATACGGTGACAAGTTTTTGTTACAAATTGAACACAAACCATGCATATTATAAAATTTTAAAATTTTCTTATCTCTTAATTACAGTGGCTCATTACTTCTTTTATCAACGTTCTGAATATCCAAAGGACTGCCGAGACGTTCAAAGTCAATGTGCTACGTCCAACTCTAGCGGAGTATACATTATCAAGCCAGATGGATTTGAAGAACCATTTGAGGTGTACTGCAACAACGACGTTGGTGCATGGAGGAGGCTGGACGGTACGTCTAAATGGAAATGTTGATGTCATATTTTAATCGTGATAAAGCCTTTCGTTAGCATGTAGGTATTATGAGTTGAAATGTGTAAGGGTAATCAACAAGTCGCATCCTCCACTCAGCAACGTCGAAATTGGGAAATAGCTATTATTTTTCTTAATCTTTCTTAATAGTTCCATGAATGGATAACATAAATTGTCCATTTCCTTCTCGTGTACAATTGAGAGAGTGTATTTAATTAGTGATAGTGTTCTCAATCTGTTTCTCCTCTGTTATAGGTCATACAACGCCGCGATAGCGGAGCTGTTAATTTCAATAGGAGTTGGTCACAGTATCAAGATGGATTTGGTTTCCTCTCAACTGAGTTTTGGCTCGGCAATGAAAAGTTATCATATTTGACGAACCAAGCAGACTACGAACTTCGTGTGGAGATAGAATTATCTAATGGAGCTTCTTTCTATACAACATACAAAGGTTTTCGTATCACTGATGAATGGGGGCAATATAAGGTTACACATATTGGACCACTCGAAAGTAATGCACGTAAGTAAAAAACTTAGTAAAAAGGAAAATCGAAACGTTAATAATAATACAACCATAACTTTAATAATGGTGAAAATAATAATAATAATAATATTCCACTTTTATATAGCGCTTTATACCAGCAATAGGTTTCAAAGTGCTTTACAGACGATATGTTACCCCTGATCAATGATAACCTGTCCCATAGACAATCCCTCTTTATGCATATACATCTAAGTCGTTTTCTACAATCTGCATAATCTTTCAATGTAATTCCTTCTTATTTTTACTATTTAACGGTAACATTTAGAAACGATCATTTTTCATGGCAGAGGTATTTGCAAACAATCTTGTCAAAATTGGATGTATTTTCTTGATCTTACCAACTGACAGCTACATTGCCTTCTACGTGTCCTACGAACATGATCTACGGAACATGTACTTGCCAAGCAACATGTGAGGATCCCAACGGACAATCTGGTTGTAATAGTGAATGTTTGGGTAGTGAGGGTTGCACCTGTCCAGCTGGTTTCTTAATGCAAGGGAGTGACTGCATCAGTGCGAGTGAATGCGGGTGTTTCGTGGCAGAGGCCAACTTGGTTATACCAGTGAGTATATGTATGACTCATTTCAATATCACGTGACTATGCAAACGAAACAGAAACGAAACTTAGGCTAAATGACGTTATCACATATAGTCTTAGAAAGAAAAATCAAATGTATAATAAATACTATATATTTATATTTTATCTATTTATTCCAGGATGGAGAAACATTCGTTAACGAAGACTGCACACAGAATTGTTCTTGTATCAATAATCAACTGATCTGTGAAGACTACAGATGGAGTACTAATGCTGTTTGTGATGTCAGGCATGAAATAAGACAGTGTTATTGTAATGAGGGATATGAAGGTGACGGTGAAAATTGTCCACCCTCAGTGTCCTATAGAGACTGTCAGGATGTTTATGACGCTGACCATAGGCAAGATGGCGTATATACAATCATGCCTACTGGGTGGCCTGGTTTACCATTCGACGTAAATTGTAAAATGGAAAACGGCGGAGGATGGACCGTAAGCCTTCATTGAAACACTTTGAATGTTTCAAGTATGTTTCTGTGTTTTTTATATATGTATTAGTCTATTGTAAACGGTAATGAAAGTACGAGTTTATGTTTTCGGTTTGGTTGCACTTTTATATTCCTTATTATGGATTGAGTTTATTTAAAATACTTGAGTAAATGAAAATGGTGACAACCCTTAACATTACCCTCCTCCTAAGAAAAAAAAACAACGCTAAGATTTGTCTTAAGTTTATCAGACTGAAATATTATTCTATAGACATATAGTCGAGAGGTATTCTTATATTAAGTGTGTCTGTTAGCATGCTTCAACGACTCCCATTATTATCTTTCTTTCATTATTCTTACCCGCTATCCTTACAGGTGTTTCAACGTCGTACTGATGGCTCTACGGGTTTTGATCAAAACTGGACTGAGTACAAAGACGGGTTTGGTGACAGCAGGAACTTATGGCTAGGAAATGAAAAGCTTCATTACTTGACGAACCAAAGAAACTACAAGCTTCGCTTTGACATCACTACTTCTAGTGGATCGGCTAAATATGCTGAGTATACAGAATTTCAAGTCGAGTCTGA
Source organism: Apostichopus parvimensis (assembly GCA_000934455.1). NCBI lineage: Eukaryota > Metazoa > Echinodermata > Holothuroidea > Aspidochirotida > Stichopodidae > Apostichopus > Apostichopus parvimensis. Next base: position 9,675 of record KN886486.1, read on the forward strand.
AAGCAACAACTACACAATGAATAAACTGGGCACTCACAGTGGAAATACAGGTTTGTTGCATGTTGGATATTTGCGCCTTGTCTTGGAAAATAGGTCAAGTTAAAGTTACTAGTGTGTTCACAATCAACTTCATGAGAAAATTTTCGTCACGGTTTCAACACATCTTGATGTTAACTATTAACTCCAAAATATGCTCTTAGTACACTGGATCAGAAACCCTTACAAAGAGGGTTTGGTGTAACAGTAACACCCCCACCTCCTTTCACAATTCACCGTTTCTACGGTTTTATTGACGAGATAATTAAAAAGTCGATAACCCATTTCTGGGTATGTATGATAAACTTCACGCCTTAATTAGAACAAAAACAGATATAAACAGAAAAAAGGAATTAATAATACCACGCATATTGAACCATCATAATTAGTTGCAATTAATGTGAAGAACCATCCTTACATTCGCCAGTTTTGGTGTTGTAATATTGGAAGAGCAAAGAAGGTTTTGTCCCAAACGGGATTTAAGCCAGTGAGCTGAACAATTGCAAAAACATTATAGTCCTATCTGGACCCGTTACTTTAAAGAAACAGTATAGCGTTAGATAGTTACCGTATCACCGTATCAATTGGAAACCGTTGGTATCATTTACAAAATATTGAATTATTCTGACTAACCGATTGAAAATAATATATGCTGAATGAGCAAGCACCAGTCTAAGAACAGGAAATGTTATGGAAGAGAAATACGACCACATCTTCACAGAACCATTAACAGAGAATGAAGGTTTCCAATGAACACATACTACTAACGGAATAATGTTTCTTACAAGATCTGTGAAACAATTATACCAAGAAGAGCCAAACACCGTGTTTGAAGACAAAGACAACCTTAGACATAGTTACATTTACAATGTGAAAATAATAACTAAAAACTAGTTAGTGGAAAGCCCATGATTTAGTTCTCATTTACAATCAAACACAATATTTACTAATTTAATCATAGTATTTAATATCATTAGACAATAAGTTCCTGTAGACAAGCCTAGTTTTCATATTAAACATCATCCATTTAAATTCAAATCAATGGTCACCTCCATTGAGAAGTAAAACTGATTAAAATAAAGAGCAATAAAGAATAAATCATCTCATGAAGTATTTATAATGATCACGAAATTATCCAATTAAAAACGAATTATGAATCTCTTTCAATGTGAATCCTCATCCCCCCCCCCCCCTTCCCAGTACACTGTAAAACGTATTGTATGTCCCAACAAAAGCAATGTAACAGGATACTTACGCTATTGTTTTAAGGCCAAGTATTAACCACTGATGTTTCTTGCTGTTTTGCTTCACAGGTTATTATCTCTCTAATAACAAAGGAAAACAATTCAGCACGCATGACCGAGACAATGACGAATGTGGTAACTTCAACTGCGCAGAGAAGCACAAAAGCGGCTGGTGGCACTCGAATACTTGGTGCTCTTGTTATAGTTATAGCAATTGTGATTATTTCCAATACAGCAGCAGCTGCAAGGGAGTTTGTACGGTTGACAACCTCAATGGTGTCTACAATGGAGGCAACGGGGAAATGATCTACTCTTACTATTATTATTATAGTTTATACTGCAGCCCACAGTTCGTTGAAATGAAAATTCGACCATCCTCTTGAGTTGATGACGGATAGTCTGTCATGTGATTTCTTTCGAAACCATTGTGGAAAAATGAGTAGCAAAATGAATAGATAACTTTCTTTATGAGAAACACAAAACAACTGGATGAAACGAGCCCTTGGTAGTATCTGACAAAAATATATTAAATTATGTATCATCTTCGAGGATTGAAACCTCTAAAGAAAACTTTAATGAGGAATACTTTTTGGTCAAATGGGAGTCAAAGATTGATAAACAGTAAATATTCGTTAATCTTCAGACACAATGTTGAATATTCCTTTATTTGCAATAAGTATCTAAACTAATTATGCTCTCAATTTCAATGAATATGAATAAACAAAATGGAACAGGATCATATATATGTCTTTAATTGGTTCATTGTGTTTATATCCCTAAAGTACAATAACCAGCGGGGGGCGGGGTTTGGGAGATCGCCTCCCCCCAGTCAAATGTCTTGCCCCCACCCCAAAGACATCGGTGCCCCAAAAAATATTGGTCGAAAGTTACAAAATGCATGTAAGGCTCAGTTAAACCAGTTCGCGGTTGACGTTCATCCGTAATTGACGGAAATTTTCAAATTTATAGTAGCCAATTGCGTCTGATGTTAAGTATTATCCTATCATTTTGCTTTCTGTTATCGCTACGGGGCCCTCATCCCCCTCCCTTCGTCACACACGCTACCCAACAAGATAACCTGCAACCATGATTGATATATCATGTGTATGTTTATAACTTACTACCATCGTTAGTTATATCGACCGTACGAAGTTATTCTGATATTGTTACTTGAAAGCTGCAGCATGATATATTACGTAATTTCAACATCGCCCGTGTGAACTCGCACAGACTGATCAGTCGTTAGAATACGCTCATATAGATTTAATGTATTAAAGAGGATGGACTATGGCGCTGGAAAACATGGGTTGTTGCGCTTGCGTGACTATTGACGCCATAGGGCCAAAGCTCACAGATCTAATAACCCTAAAACACAGTACTGTGCACTCTAAATTCACAATGGTCAGATCTGATCAAAGTATGGTCAATTTTTGACCATCCCATTGGTTTAATATGCACCGATCCAAGTTTGGTCAAATTTGACGATAGTACAATGGTCAGGGTTATTGACCATAATACAATGGTCAGAATTATTGACAATGTCCATGGTCAGAATGACTTAAATAATGGCCAACGTGACCATATAATGGTCTTAAATTTTACAAATGTAAACAGACACTTTTGAGTTGCTTAACTGTGTTTGAGTGTATTGAAGCAAACTGAACAAATATCATTAAAAGCTACAATGCTTAGTGC
>KN886486.1:13039-23116 GCA_000934455.1 Apostichopus parvimensis
ACCCCCCCCCAGAAAATTACAGAACCGCAGGATACTTAGCAGAAATATATTATTTAACCTCTTCAAACTCACTCCCCGCCCAAGAACATCATGAATTTCTCAAAGGGGGATGAGGAACCTACTCTCCTTAGACAACCCAGAAACCTTTCTGCAACCCCATTTCACAACAACACCCTGGATTTGTCCGATGCTAGACAGAATTTTTTTGTCTAGCATTAAGGCTTGGACAAAATGGACAAAATGCGCTTCATGGCATTTTCTTAGCCTCCAATCTTGACTGCAATACAATTGGGATATACATGTAGAGAGTAATGCTCACCAAATTGAAAATAACTTATTTTTGCCTCAAATGTTATACGAGTACATATAAACCATTCTCCATCATGTGTGTAAGATTTGGTCGCATGGAGGGGTTAATGTACATGTACCTGTCTTTAGGACTTCAATCTTGATATGAATTTCAATCGCAGTCCAATTTGTGGAATCAACTCCTTCAACACTTCAGTAGTGAGGAGGTCAAACGCTTCCTTGTCATCAATGCAGTTTTCTGAAAGTAAAGAGGAAGAAATTTTTAACAGAAGTCATATTTAAAAGGCAATAAAAGGGATAAATATTGACAATTTAGAACATTTAGTGCAGGCTGTGTTGATTCTTCACTGCACGTTAATTGGCATGTACAGTAGTAGTATAGTATACATTACTTTAATGACCAGTTAATAAGTCCTGACACTAACATGTATTTACTTGGATTTAGATTGTTCCATCAGATTTAGGGAAGTGAGTACCAAACCCTACTAAATTCTGCAATTAATCATAAATTGGTTGTCGCAAACTAATAGGTATGCACCATTGGCAATATGGCGGATAATACAAGTAATACAAATAATTATTTGCTTTACTATTAGGCCTACGCTAAGTAGAACTAGTTGAACTCAACAGTGTGCTGCAGTATTGTACATATCTCCACAGTCCACACACTATTAATGCCATGCCAATTGAAAAAAAAAATGTTCAGTTTGACGAAGCACTTTGCTGCATCATTTAACTCCATATTTAGATGTTCAGAATAGTTCTCCCCCTGAAGAACAATAACCCTATCCACAGGCCCCCAGTGATCTTCAGTGTTTCTGTTTTCTAATTTTACCAACATTTATTTGAAAGGGTGGCAGAAAAATTAAATCCGAGGGAAGATTTCAACCTTTCCAACTCCAAGTATGAACCCTTACAGTAGGCTATGGTACGGTACATATTATAACATATAGGCCTGGGCTAGGCCTAATGCATGATTTTTTAAAATACATTGGGCAGCGACTGCAGGGTGGGTAGGACCAGAGACCTGAACAAAGCAGTAAAGCCTACAGTAGCCAGAAGTCACTGAAATTTACTGCCAGCTCTGGTCTCTTGACCTACACACCATACAGTCATAGCCCTGTGTAATAGGAAAAATCATGTACAGTATTACTATTTAGGCCTATGTACAGTACTGTAGCCCTTCGCAGTGTTTGTTGACAAGAAGGGCTGAAATCTTCCTTCAAATTGATTTTTCGGCCACCCTTTGAAATAAATCTTGTTATGATTGGAAAAAAAAACACTGATGATCTCAAACTTGATGGAAGACTATTTTGAACACAAAAAAGTGTGTTGAATGACGCAGCAAAGTGTTGCATCAAACTGAATAATTTTCTCAATTAGGCCGAGCATCGACTGTGTGTGTTCATTGACTAGCCTAGCCTAACGGAAAACCTGTTGATTGTCCCAACTTCCTCAAACAAGGGAGTGGGCAACAGTTTTTTTTTAAGCCTAGGCCTTTAGGCTAATTCAAAGTGACCAACAACATTCCTTAAGCCTAGGGCCCTAGTGCTAACGGTGTAGGTCCTAGGGTAAAACACCCTGTTTTCCGACTGTGGGCAAACAGTTTTTTTAAGCCTAGTTATAGTTAGTCCCATAGGCCTAAGTCTCAATCATACTTTCATAGTCAATGACATTTTCGGAATACCACTTATTCTGTTATCATGCTTAAATTGACTCATTATTTTATCTATTTCAACGAAATAAAAGAAAATTCTGAAGAAAACTTGATAGAATAAGGCTTTATTAAAATAAAAAGGACGAAAATTACCTTTGATCTGAGGGGAGAAATGGAAGATAGCCTCACACAGTAACATAGGGTCAAACGTAAAAGTAAGACCTAGCCTTAAGTTATACTCGTAATTCGAACAGAAAAAAATTACCTTCGAATGTTTTGTGAAGTGAATCAAAATTTTCCATTTATTACTTCCACAAATTCGAGATAATTAGGCTAACACTTGAAGTTAAAAGATATCATTAGTAAAGTTATTATTCTTGGAGCCTTCAAACTTTGCGTGCTCGTGCGATCCGTCGGTACCGGTAAATGTGATATATTGCATGATGGGAAGTTTTCAAATCACCATATCTTCAGTCAAACCCCCACATTTTGACCACACTGTGGTCCAAATCATAGCGACTATGAACTATGGTCAACTATTTGACCATTGTGAATTTAGAGTGCAACATTGCGTGTAAACCTTATACTATTGACATAAGTTGTAGTCTAAATGTGTCACATATGTTTCACCCTTTTTTCGTATATTTGATACCCAGAACCCGCTCTATACATGACTAATTGAAATAAAGTGTTATGTTAACATTTGAAACTTTACTCAACAACGTATTCAACAGAATTAAGGCGAAAATGTCTGAACTTACATGATTGGTACTGTTGTGTTTTCTATATCAAAATGCACCCGAAATACAGCTTACCAAGTATACATGTCTGTTGTACGAGATCCAAATAGGATGAACCTATTTTAAGTTAAACGGACCCTACGTACTCTTGTTTGCACGCATGGTAAACAATAGCAGAGAATGTTGGTATTCGTCACTTCATTTGTCTTCTCTGCAATTAATGAGGAGACTGAAAGAGAGTCTATGGAGCAAGTTTCTCCCCACCCTTTCAAAATACAACAAACTCGTTTCTGCTTATGTTACTGACTATTTCAACATTGAGCGTTTGATTTTTCAGGCTCAACTTTTAATAAAATGCCTCAGTATTGTTTGAATATAGGTATTCTAAACTGCGAAAGAAGTTATTCCAGTTTATCACCGGGGAGTTTAAATTTATACAATCCCTAACATATCATAATGTGTTTTTCATATTATGTGAAATGTACATCCGCGTGTAGTTCCTAGTCGTACACTCTACTCACAAACAATGACGTAATATATGAGATTTCAATTGAGAGAATATAGCCTGCAATAAGCTGCAAATCGAGATGGTTAACCTCGTATCTCATAGTTTGCAAAAATTGTACGGAAACGACCTGTCTTTTATCAAGTCGGTTGCTAATGAGAACTAATTTCGAAGAAAAATTCAATTGTTACATGGTTTAGATTAGTGATATAAATATTGAAATAACAGTGTTCAGTCTGTTTATTGTAGCATACTGTGTTAAGGTTTATCCTAAGTTTATTTGCTAGATATTTTGCACAAACACAACTTTATTTTATTGACATGTTCAAAATTGGGTACTTATTACATAACGCCTCCTCACCTCCCCCCCCCCCCATAGTAATAATAATAACATATTATCTCAAATGCTCATTGTATAAGGAGGGAACGAATCATGAACTCACTGAATATCTGTCTTAAAGTTTGGGAAAATCCGTCAGTATTAGAAATATAGCGTATATCCCTGTTTTGTAATGACAAATAGCGGCTCTTTTCTTTTTAGACGATGTGTTAGCCATTAGATTATATCCGTTTAAAGAACGTTCATCATATTTGGTATTATATTGGTTTAAATATGGTCAATATTTTCAACGCTGGTATTAATATAGAAGGAAATATTTGTCTATACTTATCTGACATTTAAAATCAATTTAAAAATAACATATCGTTATGATATTCTTCATTCAAAATAATATTAAGCGCGTTCCACCAATGCATCAGTAATAACAATTCGTTGCGAATGATAGTAGCGGTTTAAGCAATGCCAGCAATATTTAATTAGTAAACAGGGCACACATTGCGCTTGTCTTGGTTGGCACAGGTTATTACATTATGCGTTGTACATTTCTCGTTTTTTTTATTACATTTTGCGTCAAAATGTTATTAAATAACTCGTTATAGGCGTTTTACGCCAAAAATGAGTACACGTTCAGTTAAGAAAACATTTGCGGTGAAACATATCTGGTTAACACTACATTTTGCGTCAATTATTACATTTTTCAATGACGATATTCAATATATGTTGACTGATTCACAGACTAAAGGGTATGTTAATAATGTCTCGGGTTTACAGCATTCTTGCATAAGTTACCACAGAGGAATAGCAGTATTATCAAGCAGTGTGCTCATGCAATACACATTCCAAACTCGGTGCAAACTATTATTCGTTGTCATTTATAACATAAAGCCCATGAAAGGACTTCGCATTATATTCTACTTATTTTATTATCTCAACTGTAAATAATTATGTTATTTAACTATACCTCAGTAATACATACCGTACGGGAAAATTACGTGCATAACATTCAAACAGACCGATATTATACATATTCTGTTTACTTCAAATTGTAGAAACATGGGAATAGCAACGTCGTATCAGTCGTTTGCTTGAATATATCAGCAACGCACGTTGTTACGTATGGTAGTTATCATATGCTGGATTGTTTCTAAAACGATCGAGAATGTAGACATTTTCTCGGTATTCACATTTGATAACATCTAAGATGAAATATTATTTCCATTTTCGATACGCTGTACTAGTGGAGTGATCAGCTTCATGATGCACCATTTTGCTCGTGTTGTCATGAGTAATGATTTCTTCCTCAGGAAGAAAGAAATTATATCATTCTTAAAATGCAATAAAACCATAAATAAACTATGTATATAATTTAAAGAAAACAAAGATGAAACACGATCTCCTGTTCTGTTATATTGTACTGAAGTTAACACAGGCTGATCTTATTTGATGTTAAAATATGACTTCATATTTACAGAAGTCCGTGTCAAATATATCTTCATTTTAAAAGAGGGCGCCAACGAACTTCAGTATTATGGTAGAATATCTAATATGGCTGAACACTGTCCTGAAGGATGTCGGCGTACCATAATCATGATTGTTCCATTGACTTTATCCCGCGGTGGACCCGAAATAGAACTTGCGTAATCCCATTGTAATATTTTACCCATTCCGCACGGCCGTAGCACTGATGGGTAAACCTACTTATGTTCACTTTGGATTGGCTTCTGACTGGAGCAATATGCTAACGAACGGTAGTATTTTTAGGGGTATGCCGGTTTCCAGCTTGTATACAACATTTGTCTATAGTAATTTCCCACAACTGTGTAGGGCGAGTTTTCGTCATCGTCTGGCCATACTGGACAGATCGAGATTTACATTCTATAAATCAGGAAGGTCTTCATATGTTCTTTCTTATTTAACCTAGTAGCCAGATCGCAAGTTAGACTTTTGCAAATGAAATAGAAAATGTATCCAAGGCTATATCCTTAGACTTCTTCAACCCCCCCCCCCCCAATTCAAGCCAAGAAATGATACGTATATACAAAGAATAGTAAGCTTTTATATTGTTAAGAATTTTCATATACGCAGATGTTTGTCATAAGAAAACAGTTTCTATATAGACTATTACATTCTGGTTGTGCTTCAATAACGGACATTTAACACAACCCGTTTATCAAGATACATTAAAAATTTGGAGTCTAGACTTTAATATATACTTACGTTAATAAACCACTGTTATTGTTCGCAATTGTTCATTTGTTTACGCTAGAAACTCTTTCCGCTTATCATAAACTTCCCCAAAACAATAATCTGCACAAGATTATTAACTAAATACAAAATCACGATTGAAGAGAGACAAATTTATGTGTGACAAATATGCAATTTTCTTTTGGAAAATAAAGTTAGTTTCTAGGCCGTTAAGTAAAGATATCTTACAATGTAAATATGCGAGTATGCATACGTTGATATCTATAAATTTGTGCCTTCTTTTGTCAATGATACGACATTGCTAAGTTGTTATGTAACCAAAGTACCATTAAACTAGGCACGTATGCAGATGTTGGCATCAAGCTTTTTCTTTTGTGTTGTCGAGGCTACGAATTTTCCCTTTTATTATATCGATGTGATGATGTACTACCAGTATAAACATTACAGGGTAATACAGGGCTGGGTTCAGTTGCACAAACTCTAGCAACATACAAGCATACATAATGAATGCCGTGTAAGCCTTTATATAATTGGTAGAGTTCAAAAATCATCATCGCTTGGGATGTGGTAATGTCTTGCATAGCAGGCAGATAGCCAGTGTTCGTGGTGTAAAGTCACACAAACAATTTATGTCACTATCAGAAAAGTCCGAGAGCTAAAGTTTCATGATACGATGTAGGCTCTTACCTAGCGGGCGAGCATTTTTTTTTTTTTTGTAGTGGGAGGATAAGATGTTGTCGTGCAGAGAAGGGCCTAAGCAGGCATTTATCACCTTTGGGAATTAGAGTAAAAACGGAGGGAGCTTAATGGCAACAAGGTGCTATATTTTGCAACTGTTTACTAAACTGTTGAAGGATTTTCAACTGCATATATTTACTATTGAAAAAATACTTCGTAAGTTGGCCTGACGTTTCAATCCTAGCAGGATCTTCTTCAGAGGCTAAATGTTTTAGCCTCTGTAGAAGATCCTGCTAGGATCGAAACGTCAGGCTGACTTACTTTTACACATTATATTACACAGGCTCTCTAGTGAATAAGCAGTTTGCTAACAGTTTTATTTTATTTTGAAAAAATACTTCGTCATTTTTTTGAAATTGTCTGTCTGCCAGTGAATAGGAGTTGGTTGGGCCTCCTGATTTCTTCAGGGGATTAAAACCGCAAAAGGTGTACGTTGGTGCACCCTTAATCTACCCTCTGTATCGATTTCAAATTTTTGGGGAGGGTTGGGGGAAGGGGCACCGAATTTGGCTTTAAACCGTTATGGGAAAAGATCTAAGCAAACATGGTTACTTTGGTAAATGGGAAATTATGATATTATTTCTATCATCTACAATACATTTTGTAGTAGAAAATCTTCGCAATGCACTTCCCCGCTTCTGATAAACCACTGGTTCCTTGTATAAATTTGTATGGGTGTGTATCAAAAGGACAAATACTAAATAAGAGAGGAAAAAGAAATGGAGAGGGTAGAGGACGTTGATTCCACGATATGATCGAATAATTTGATACATTTAATAAAGGTTGTATACCAATTGCTTATCGTATATTTAACATTACAAGCACGTTGTAAGCTGTTTAGACCGCGGAAACTAAAGTTTAAAGAAAATTGAATTTCATTGTTGTTTCCTTACATTTTTCAATTTTTCAACCGTTTTAGGATCAAATTGAAATACAAAATCTAAACCATATTTCGTTGGGGCAGATATTTGTGACACATAAAGTCGTACAGTTAAGTGTCTTATTCAAACAAATGAGAATAATCTTGTTATACTTAACCCGCTTCCTTACATTAAATAAGCACATCTACAAAACTGTAGATGGCAAATTCTTGCACAATGCGTAAATATTTCCGCAACGTGACGTAACATGTAGCAGTCTTTCTTGACCGACTGAAGGTCATCATATGGGATGGGTGCCTTGGAATCCGTATCTGTTAACAACTGAAAGACTGTGTGACGACGTATAAGTACAATGCGATCTGGCTAAGAAACATCATCATTTTACAACTTTGTAAGTACACTTCAGGTCATCCGTTGTTTTCAGGAACATCGAGGATATTCTTACCTCTGGAGATGCATTTCATTTGAGTTGTCATTCGTATTGTACCAAGACATTCATAAATATGGAGTTTTCCGTGGCTGTTCGAGCAGTATTTGCATTCTTGTGCACAACAACCATCGCCTTTACGTCCTCGGAAGAAACGGTGAGTTAAACATTTTACAGTTTCTGTTCTTCTTTCTCATAAATCGTTGCGTCCACGTTTCTTTCTTGCTTGTTAGATGTTATAATTTAAACCTGGGTAACATGTTTTAACGTGTTTCTTTCTTGCTTGCTGGATTATATCATTTCCTATAAAAAAAACAGAAAAGTGTTATTACTTGATAACCTGTTTTACAATTTCTAATACAACTTTCTCGTTTTTAGTAGCTTATGCAGTTTGAATATTGCGACTGATATCACTTTTTTGGCGAATAACAATTCTTCTTCAATAAATTCCTTTTTTCCAAAATAATAATCTATCTTCAGCAGTCAACAGTAGGGTGTGTTTTTTGTTGTAAAATTAAAAATATAAAAAAAAATAAAATATAAAAAAATGCATAACAAATTCTATTTTCTGCTTAGTTACATTTGAAATTTTACATTGCCTTGAGAAACGAACTCTCATATTGTCAATTAACATCGCACGTTATCGCTTATGTATCCCTAAATGTATCTTGAGCGTTGTGGTCAAGTGGTTAAGGCAGTGGACTGGTGATCTAAGGATTACAGGTTCGAGCACTGGCCAGATCATTGCGTTGTGTCCTTGGGCAAGGCACTTTATCTCCATTGCCTCTCTTCACCCAGGTGTATAAATGGGGACTTGCGAGGTAACTTGTAAATATAGTTGCGTGCACCGGATTCTGGCTGCACCCTATGGGAAGTCCCCCGGGGGACACGTGGCTGTGGTGCACTGTTGTGCCCCAGGAGAGATTGTTTGAATTGCGCACCGTTTGGTGTGTAGGTGTGACAAGTTACCTATGACCAAGGCTAATAGCGCCTTTGAACAATTTCTGTTGACTTTGGCGCTATATAAATGTCTTCTGATTGATTGATTGATATCTATTTAACCACTCGTCGCTGATTTGTTTAATTTTGTGTAATATAACACTAACGCTTAAAACTAGAATCGTATGTTTTATTTAATGGCTTAGAACATAACCGTTAATATTTTCAGAGTAAAACAAACATTTGTGAAAGTTATTTGAAGACGTTTGAACAGTCATACACTAACTATTTTAGAAACTTTGAAGCTACAACGTAGATCTCACTAAATTTCATTAACCATTATCAAGTCTATATTTTCTAACTAGATACGGATAACTGTCTGTTACGGAATGCCATATGTATCAAAAATGTCCAAAACAATATAAGCATGTCCAAAATAATATAAGCATGTCCAAATTTATATAAACATGTCGAAACTAATATGAGTATGTCCAAAAATAATAAGAGCATGTCCAAAATAATATGAGAGTGTCGAAAGACTATATGAGCATGTCCAGTCAAATGTAACTGCTTAATTCAATTTTGTATTGAACATTTTGGCGTTTTAAGTTACGCCATATGTTGCAAAATATCCAAAATAATATAAGCATGTCCAAACTAATATGAGCATGTCCAAATTTATATAGACATGTCGAAACTATTATGAGCATGTCCAAAATAATATGCGCATGTCCAAACACATATAAGTATGTCCAAATATAATATGAGCACGCCCAAAATAATATGAGATTGTCGAAAAATAATAGAAAAGTCTCGATGTAACTGCTAACTTCAACTTTGTTGTGAACATTTAGGCGTTTGAAGTCACGCCATCTGTTTCAAATATCGAACTTTTATATTGGTATGTCGAAAAAAAATTAAGCTTACAATACCTTCTTTGGAGTTAATCTGTATCAACTGACACAATGGTTATCATTGTGACATTACATTATAAAACATTCTTCTGTTTTTGTGACGCAAATAATTCAAACTATGTAAAAACAAGACCATCACCTAACATTTTTCTTTTTCACATCCCTTCGTAATGTGAGTGGTTTCGCCGTGCCTAGAGGTGCTGAGAATATTCATATATTGATGCGAAGGCAAAGAAGTCCACGTGCGAAAGTGCGTACAACATGCACATGCGCTAACAACGTTCTAACAAGTACAGTAGTTATCACACATGCGTACGTTGACAGTGTAAATGAACTACTATACTGTGTAACTTTTTTAACGGAGAATTGTGACACTTAATTACGGTTACCAGGCGAAGTAGGACACTAGCCCAGAATTAAAA
>KN886486.1:23166-38285 GCA_000934455.1 Apostichopus parvimensis
CAGGCGAAGTAGGACACTAGCCCAGAATTAAAAAAGTAAGCCTAGGTTAGAGGTATTCAACGTTTAATCTTCACTCTCACCTTTTTAACTAAATTTCAAGATGGAAACGTGGAAAGAACTCGCAAACTACATATTATTTTTTAAACCACGTGGAGTGTTGGACACAGTGGTTCTTCGTATTAAACTCACTAATAGTTACAGCACCTTGGGGCCAGGTTGACCACTTGCGCTACGAAACAACTCAACTAATATTTCCTCGAAAATAAAATCGTTCTTGATCGAAATATCATTAAAATATAAACACACACACTAATACGGTAATGGATGAACTGTATATCGTCTTACGTTACGCTAGATATGGTGTATTTGTTTTCAGCATACCAAAATAAAAAGTTTGATATTTGAAACGTATGGCGTAAATTCAAACGCCTGACTGTTCATTACAAAGTTGAATCTAGCAGTTACGCTCGAGACTTTTGTATTATTTTTCGACACTTTTTTTAATATTTTGGACATGCTCATATAGTCTTTCGACACTCTTATATTATTTTGGACATGCTCTTATTATTTTTGGACATATAATTTGACATATAATTTGACATATATTTTTGGACATATAATTTGTTCATATAATTTTTCGACACTCTCATATTATTTTGGGCATGCTCATATTATTTTTGGACATACTTAATTTTTTTGGACATGCTTATATTATTTTGGACATGCTTATATTGTTTTGGACATTTTTGATACATATGGCATTCCGTAGTCTGTTAACAAGTCGATTTCACTACATTAGTACGCTAAGTATTGACAAACTACAGTATAGGTTAATCGTTGTCGATTAAAAATTAAAAAAAAAATATTAATTAAGTATTCTACCTCTTTAAATTGTAGCGAAAAATATATAATAATAATAATAATAATTGCAGTCCGCTTTCTGTTACATAAAGTCACTCCACTTCTTGTCCAAGTGGCTCATTTGCCGTTACGCGTGAACAATAGTCAAAGTTAAAAAATTTAAAAATCTATTGTATAATTGAGAAATAGTTAAAAAAAAATTGATCATTCCATTTCATTTTCTCTTTGTTATATATGTTTTTAACTTATTGTTGAGCGTTAAAAACATAGGAAACTTATGGTTAATATATTCATATCATACTCAAAGTATCAACTAAGTTGTTTAAATATTACAGGCAGAACTGTAAATAATAACGTTGTGTGCTATTTCACAATCATAGACTTTCACATAGTTACTTCGGAAATATCTATGGTGATAATTTAGACATACAAATAACCCTTAATGATCAAGTTTATAATTCAAATTCGTCCTCTTTGTCATTGTTTGTCCATCAACGTCTGTTAAAAAAACTGAGTTAATTTTCGGGTTTAGATTACTTAATTTTAATGAAGAAAGAGCAGATGTTTTCAAAACTTGCAACTATAATTTACTAATATATTTTCAAATTAGTTTTATTTGATTTTTTATCAAAGTAAGCATTGGTAAATCTTTGAAAGCAAACAAAAAAACACCAATGCATATTTGCCTCGCTGAATTGAAGTTAACAATTAGCTTCCATGCAATACTTGAACGGGTAAACTTCAATGGCTACACATCACTTGCAATAATATACTTTAGTCTATACCGTATAGTAACTTGTACAATATTCAGAACTTTGAAATTATTGTTAGTTTAAACTAATACCGTAATATCTATGTATCTATGTTTATCTCGTTCAAATTCGTTCCTTCTCGTTGTCTTAAAAAGTACTTAGAAGTTCCAACTACCACTCTTCCACGATATTGAAGGTAAATGCACACTTATAGAGTTTATGTCCCAAACTATCAAGCAAGTAGTTTTTAACTTGACAATAAGACTCTCAAGTACAATATTTTGATACTCTTAGAATTTGACAAGTATCTGCATGGGAACTATACTATAAAGATAGCTCTCGGCGATTTCGCATCATGACGTTTACAACAATTGCATCCTTAATTCGTTTTACTGTTTGTGTAATGTTAGGTTAACTCGCGTTGTTACACAGATAAACCAGTATCGGATATTGCCAGGTACTTGCACATGTGTTATTATTTTAAAGATTTAGTATATTTGCAACTTAAAGTATATGTTTTTGTATTTACATCGGCCAATATCTCCTGTAAACCTATCGCATGTATAGGCAATTGGTGCATTTCATACCGTGCCGTATTTCAATGTCAACCAATAGTGTACTTTCACTGTGTAAGAAAGGTTTTACTTAATAAATGCAAAATTCGGTGTATCCAACTTTCAATTTTCTTCCATATACTCAATTCCATTTCCAAAAAACATAAAGTGTTTGCTGTGGTTGTTTTACACATTAACTCACGTCGTAAACTTTATTCATTGAAATATTTGATATGTTTTATCAAGCTAGAAAACACTGGTAAATATCTTATAAGCGATAGGCTCAAATTAGCATTTAACTCAAAGTCACTTCGTTTGTATTCAAAAACATTACTTCTTTCACAATTAGGCTTTTCTTAATTGCAATCGTCATTAATTTATCACACCTGACAACGCTGCGATAGTACCGTGGACGATCTCTGCGTAAATGGTGTCAGAAGTTATGCTTTTTCATGTCAATTTGAGGATCTTTATCAATACAAAAAGCATTACTTTATTTCATTTCATGCAAACAAATCAACGATACAATTTTGATAACATAAACTTCCATTGTAAAATATACCGGTATAAAAATGTTGGGACGTTGTCCACATTGCTATGTAGTGAATTCAACATTTAAAGAGTATTTGTTTCTTCATTCACTGAAGTTACTACTTCTATAAAAAAAAAAGACAAATCTCAAACTTAATGATATGTTGGGATGACTGTTAATATAAAACTTAATGTTCACAAACATATAATGCTCACATTTTCATTAATGTAAGAAAGTAAAATTAGAAATTCTTCAATCTCCATTTAGTTTTCATCGCTTACATAGTTTTGCGAACAATATATTCTACTTCATCTGTGTTCCTTGAATGTGTAGCCAATATATTTGCAAATATTTCTGGTGCAAATAAGAAAAAAAGAATACTTCACAAATAGATTGAGTTTAAATTCTATCCAATGTTTTGACAAACAACCTACCTCCACTTTCCTCCACCCCCCCCCCCCCCCCGAAAAATTATATATGGGATATATTTCCAATCAATTCTGATTGTTTTTTACTCATTTCATCAAGTTGGGTACACATTTCAAAATTAAAATTTAATAATTGTATAGCTGTAATAGATGAAATTATCCAACATCCTGACATAGACAAGAATGTTTGTAACCAACCATTTAGATTATAAATCATTTAGAATTTGTGTTTGTGAACAACCGTTTAGATTATTAATCATTTTGAAATTGTTTTTTTTTTCCAATATTCTTAATTTGCCTGTACAAGATTATTTGATAAATGAGATTGAGAAAAATCAATAGTTCTTAACAAGCAGTTACAATCAATAAACAGAACATATTGACATATATTTTTGATGACTCTTCTTCTTATTAATAGAGTATTCATCGGAGAAGTTTACCTTCAACTACAGACGACACTCAAAGTAAGATATTCACCTAAACTGCTTTGTTTTTCATTCCATCTATATATAAAAACATGTAATTAACCAATATAAATGAGTTTTGTTATTTCCAAGATAACTTTCTTTGTTTGTTTCTGTTTCATTGACCGTATCTGTGTGAGACAGCATTTAGTATGTTACTTTCGAATACTTACAACAATACAAAATTACATTCTATAATACCGCAAAAATAGGACGAGAAATTTTTGAAAAATGTTTTATAATATAAATCATATCGACCCCACTCCGAAAAAATGATAAAGCAAAAAGAGAGAGGGAAAGAGAAAGAGGTGGAGAGGGAGAAAATGAATGCAACGTATTCTAACACAGGAAATGATATATTCACCAAATTTGATGTTAGGTGTTCATGTTACTTTTCAAGTTCCATCTTTCCTGCTGCGGTTTTAGCTATCTCCTAAAATCACAGAAAATTGTCAATTTCTTGGCAGGATTTTCTTTAACGGTCAAGTGTTGTATACGGTGTTACGTTTTTGTTATGCATTGAACATAAAGCATGCATATTATATAATTTTAAATTCTTTTTACCTCTTAATTACAGTGGCTCATTACTTCTTTTATCAACGCTCTGAATATCCAAAGGACTGCCGAGATGTCCAAAGTCAGTGTTCTACGTCCAACTCTAGCGGAGTATACATTATCAAGCCAGATGGATTTGAAGAACCATTTGAGGTGTACTGCAACAACGACGTTGGTGGAGGAGGCTGGACGGTACGTCTAAATGGAAATTTTGATGTCATATTTTAAACGTGATAAAGCCTTTCGTAAGCATGTAGGTATTATGACTTGAAAATGTGTAGGGGTAATCAACAAGTCGCATCCTCCACTCAGCAACGTCGAAATTGGGAAATAGCTTTTATTTTCGGAGACGATCTTTCTTAATAGGTACATCAATGGATAACATAAATTGTCCAATTCCTACTCGTGTACAATCGAGAGAGTGTATTTATTTGGTGATAGTGTTTTCAATCTGTTTCTCTTCTGTTATAGGTCATACAACGCCGCGATAGCGGAGCTGTGAATTTCAATAGGAGTTGGTCACAGTATCAAGATGGATTTGGTTTCCTCTCAACTGAGTTTTGGCTCGGCAATGAAAAGTTATCATATTTGACGAACCAAGCAGACTACGAACTTCGTGTGGATATAGAATTATCTAATGGAGCTTCTTTCTATACTACATACAAAGGTTTTCGTATCACTGATGAATGGGGGCAATATAAGGTTACACGTATTGGACCACTCGAAAGTAATGCACGTAAGTAAAAAACTTAGTAAAAAGGAAAATCGAAACGTTAATAATAATACAACCATAACTTTAATAATAGAAATAATAATAATATAATATTCCACTTTTATATAGCGCTTTATACCAGCAATAGGTTGAAAAGTTCTTAACAGACGATATGTTACCCCTGATCACTGATGATAACCTGTCCCATGGACAATCCCTCTTTATACATATACATCTAAGACGTTTTCTACAAACTGCATCATCTTTCAATGTAATTCCTTCTAATTTTACTATTTTTACGGTACAATTTAGAAACGATCATTTTTCATGGCAGAGGTATTTGCAAACATTCTTGTAAAAATTGGATGTATTTTCTTGATCTTACTAACTGACAGCTACATTGCCCTCAGCATGTCCTACGAACATGATCTACGGAACATGTACTTGCCAAGCAACATGTGAAGATCCCAACGGACAATCTGGTTGTAATAGTGAATGTTTGGGTAGTGAGGGTTGCACCTGTCCAGCTGGTTTCTTGATGCAAGGGAGTGACTGCATCAGTGCGAGTGAATGCGGGTGTTTCGTGACAGAGGCCAACTTGGTTATACCAGTGAGTATATGTGTGACTCATTTCAATATCACGTGACTATGCAAACGAAACAGAAACGAAACTTGAGCTAAATGACGTTGTGACCAAACAGAGTCTAAGAAAGAAAAATCAAATGTATAATAAATAATATTTGTTTATATTTTTATCTATTTAAATCTAGAATGGAGAAACATCCGTTAACGAAGACTGCACACAAAAGTGTACTTGTAATAATAACCGACTGATCTGTGAAGACTACAGATGTAGTACCGATGCTGTTTGTGATGTCAGGAATGAAATACGACAGTGTTATTGTAATGATGGATATGAAGGTGACGGTGAAACTTGTGAATCCTTGTATACAGACTGTCAGGATGTTTATGACGCTGACCATAGGCAAGATGGCGTATATACAATCATGCCTACTGGGTGGCCTGGTTTACCATTCGACGTAAATTGTAAAATGGAAAACGGCGGAGGATGGACCGTAAGTTTTCATTGAAACACTATGAATGTTTCAAGTATGTTTCTGTGTTTTTGTTTTTATGTATTAGTCTATTGTAAACGGTAATGAAAGTACGAGTTCATGTTTTCGGTTTGGTTGCACTTTTATATTCCTTACTATTGAATCACTTTATTAAAAATACTTGAGCAAATGAAAATGGTGGCAACCCTTAAAATTAACCTCCTCCTAAGAAAAAAAAACAACGCTAAGAAATGTCTTAAGTTTATCAGACTGAAATATTATTCTAAAGATATATAGTCGTGAGGTATTCTTAAATTAAGTGTGTCTGTTAGCATGCTTCAACGACTCCCATTATTTTATTTCTTTCATTATTCTTACTCGCTATCCTTACAGGTGTTTCAACGTCGTACTGATGGCTCTACGAGTTTCGATCAAAACTGGGATGCGTACAAAGACGGGTTTGGTGACATCAGGAACTTATGGCTAGGAAATGAAAAGCTTCATTACTTGACGAACCAGAGAAACTACAAGCTTCGCTTTGACATCACTACTTCTAGTGGATCGGCTAAATATGCTGAGTATACAGAATTTCAAGTCGAGTCTGAAAGCAGCAAGTACAGAATGAATAAACTGGGCACTCGCAGTGGAAATACAGGTTTGTTGCTTTTTTGATATTTGCCCCTTGCCATGGATGATAGGTCAAGTCAAAGTTACTTGTGTGTTCACAATAAACTTCATGAGAAAATGTTGGTCACGGATTCAACACATCTTGATGTTTACTATTAACTCCAAATATGCTCTTAGTAAACTGGATCAGAAACCCTTACAAAGAGGGTTGGTGTAACAGTAACACCCCACCTCCTTTCACAATTCACAATCCACCGTTTCTACGGTTGTATAGACGAGATAATTAAAAAGTCGATAACCCATTTATGGGTATGTATGATAAACTTAACGCCTTAATTAGAACAAAAACAGATAGAACAGAAAAAAGGGAATAAATAATACCAGGCATATTGAACCATCTTAATTAGTTAATGTGAAGAACTCTCCTTACATTCGCCAGTTTTGGTGTTGTAATATTGGAAGAGCAAAGAAGGTTTTTTCCAGAACGGGATTTGAGCCAGTGAGCTGAACAATTGCAAAATCATCATCGTCCCATCTGGACCCGTTACTTTAAAGAAACAGTAAAGCGTTAGATAGTTACCGTATCACCGTATAAATTGGATACCGGTGGTATCATTTACAAAATATTGAATTATTCTGACTAACCGATGGAAAATAATATATGCTGAATGAGCAAGCACCATTCTAAGAACAGGAAATGGTATGGAAGAGAAATACGACCACATTTCTTCCCAAAACCATTAACAGAGAATGAAGGTTTCCAGTAAACACATACTACTAACAGAATAATGATTCTTACAAGATCTGTAAAACAATTATACCAAGAAGATCCACACACCGTGTTTGAAGACAAAGACAACCTTAGACATAGATACAATTACAATGTGAAAATAATAACTAAAAGAAGTTAGTGGAAAGCCCATTATTTAGTTCTCATTTACAATCAAACACAATATTTACTAATTTAATCATCATATTTAATATCATTAGACATAAGTTCCTGTAGACAAGCCTAGTTTTCATATTAATCACCATCCATATAAATTCAAATCAATGGTCACCTCCATTGAGAAGTAAACCTGATTAAAATAAAGAGAAATAAAGAATAAATCAGCTCATGAAGTATTTATAATGATCACGGAATTATCCTATTAAAAATGAATTTTGAATCTTTTCAATGTGAATCCTCACCCCCCCCCCCTTCCCAGTATACTGTAAAAGTTATTTTATGTCCAGCAAAAGTGTGCAAAATAACAGGATAATTGCGCTATTGTTCAATAACCAAGTATTAACCATTGATTGTTCATGCTGTTTTCCTTTTCTAGGTTATTATCTCTCTTATAACAAAGGAAAACAATTCAGCACGCATGACCGAGACAATGACGAATGTGGTAACTTCAACTGCGCAGAAAAGCACAAAAGCGGCTGGTGGCACTCGAATACTTGGTGCTCTTGTTACAGCTATAGCTATTGCTATGAGTTCCAATACAGCAGCAGCTGCACGGCACTTTGTACGCTTGACAACCTCAATGGTGTCTACAATGGAGGCAACGGAGAAATGATCGTCTCTTTCTATTATTATTATAATTACTACTGCAGCCCACAGTTCGTTGAAATGAAAATTCGACCATCCTCTTGAGTTGATGACGGATAGTCTGTCATGTAGTATCTGACAAAAATATATTAAATTATGTTTCATCTTCGAGGGTTTTAAACTCTCAAGAAAATTTTAATAAAGAATACTTTTTGGTCAAATGTGAGTCACATATTGAAAAACAGTAAATATTCGTTAATCTTCAAACACAATGTTGAATATTCCTTGATTTGCAATAAGTATCTAAACTAATTAAGCTCTCAATTGCAATGAACATGAATAAACAAAATGAAACAGTAATTATATATGTGTCTTTAATTGGTTCATTGTGTTTATATCCCTAAAGTACAGTAACCAGCGGGGCGGGGTTTGGGAGCTCCCCCCCCCCCTCCAGTCAAATGTCTTGCTCCCCACCCCAAATACATCGGTGAACCAACAAATAATGTTCGAAAGTTACAAAATGCATTTAAAAGAGTCTTCAATATTTCCCCCTGCATAAATTATAACATAGGAGTGCGACCGGAATATACGTCATTTACAATATTTAAAGAATATCAACATTGCCCCACAAAAAAATCAAAATATGTCAAATAATGGTCACCTCTGCTTAAACTTTTTACTAATTTTTTAATAACACTCTATAACGTATAGTTATTCTGACTGAGCCATTTAACTGTCTATTGTATAAAGTCATATCTAGTAATCATCACTACATGGCATAACTGATGCATCTGCATAGGAATTGCTTATATGACTATAGACGAACGGGATTTACATCATTTGCAATATTTAATGTTCATCATTATTACCCGCAAAAATCTATTCTACAGGAAAGCATTTTGGAATATATCTAGTAATATTTTAGCATTTTCAAATTTGGGACCATTGCTGATGACCTTTGAAAGGCACATTCGTAATTGGTCAGAGAAGCGACGGTCTGACCAGTTATCAGATAGGATTCGATATACAGAGCAATACAGGTAGTCATTAAGATATTAAAGACGTAACAAACCGCAAGAAGCCTACACCGAAGTTAGAATTGATTGAATTACAAAGGATCTCGTGCAGTATCTCAGCCAATCGTTGCATTGTTGCTTAGAATGTTTTTCTTTTACCTTCGTTTTTTCTCACTAAGATAGTTGACGAGAGGATATTATGTCCTGATAGTTAATTAGTTGACGTTTGCCAATAGTCATACATTGAGCTCAACCCTCCCCCGCAGACTCCCCGGGTAAAATGCTTGTAGCAGGAGATATGTACACTTGTAAGGGGCATTGTACTTCAAAGAGAACTTAAAGGAGACACAAACCAGTAATTATTAGTTAGGGGCATCATTTAGGGGTCTACTTTCTCCCAGATTTGAACAATACTTGTTAGTTATTACAATGAGTGCAAGTTACAATCTCAGTGAATAAACAAACATAACATTTGTGCTGGCTCCAACACAGTTACCTTAGCTATGAGCCTGAATGTCTCCTTTGAAAATCAAATGAATCATATCTTGGAAAATCATTTTAATTCAATCTTCAACAACAACAGGTATATCTTTGTAACACTTTTGTACTCACACAAAGCCATCAATATGTCTTTTATCTCTTTTCATTTCACATTACAGATGTACAGTACATCCTTTAGAGGAACAGTACAGCACAGCATAGTGTTATGGCATGATGGATGTTTTGCAAGCAGAAATAATGGTTGGAACTGGAAGTGTTTGTGTTCGATTGTTCATTAATAAATGTGTGCTTCTCTACTTTATGTAAGATGATTGTCATATTTCTTGTTCTCCAGTGAGAGCTACGGCTTTGCATAGTGAACGTTGTTAACATGGATACGGACAATTTTGAAATAGCTGATGTCAAAGCAGTTCCTCAGCTTGTTTAAATACCATACATCAAGGACAAAAGAGTGGACAATGGAGGTAACAAGTATCCAGAATGTAGATATCACAAGCATTCAAGACAATTGAACAAAGTGTACCATAACGGACAACAACAAACATGGTGTCTCAGTCAAATAAAGTCACTAAGCTAGTGCAATGTATCATAAGAATTTATCTTTTTCATGGTGTCAAACATTGATTGTTGCATTTAGTGCGTTATGCATCTTACTCCTTTCTGTAGTATTTAGCATTGATTTGCATGTTCATTCATAGTGTAATGTAAACTACATAATTGATGGTCATCAAAGTTACAACTGTGTCATATTAATAAACTAAATGATTGAATATTGGTTTCACTGCATAATTTGTGTACACCATTTGGCTTTCCATGATAGCAATATGTGATCTGTTTACTTACTGTAGTTTGTTCAGTCATACCAGTAGTTCTAATGTGACATTGATCTTGGGTTATTTATTGTTGGCACAGAATAACTTGTCTTTATTTGTATTGTGTGAGATCAATTTAACATAACATATATTGTGATGTCATGGAGTGTTGAAGAGGTACTCTAACTTGCAGCTAGTAGTGATAAAACAGTTTCATTCAGTGCTCTCATGATAACCCCAGTGGCAGATGGAGATAGTGGCAGATGGAGATGTTTGAAATGCAGGGGACATTATAGGGTCTTTTGAAGTTTTGGCAAAGTTTCGTTTGGATGTAAAGCTGCTATACTTATCATGGAAAGGTCCACAATGGCGTCTCCTAGCCTTATTTGGGTATATGTTCCTGCATTCTGTATTTGGAACACTGCCCTACTTTTGTTTGTATTGCTTATTCTAAAGTTAGGTAAGTCAGTATTGTAACATGTTTTTATTTTCAACACATTGATTGCATCTGTACAGTTCTATACATTGAGTTCAACTACAATAACCATGAGCAGGGAAAACTTACCACTATCTCACTTGATTTTTTTTATGTTAAAGTGACCATATTCATACTTTAACCAAATCATTTCTTCCATATTTGATAGTGTTTATCCAGAGTAGGTTACCGGATATTTTAAAGGTAGGCTATGTAGTATTGGCCCCAATTTAGCATGCTATAATTGCTAGAAGATTTAAAAAAAGAACGTTCCTAGAGGTCTTTGCTTTCCACATTGTTCAAAGGCATTCTAATTGAAAGCATAAGATGCCTGAATGTCCCAGTGAGGTAAATTTCCTCGAAGGTGGTAATAAAACCAGTTTCATGTAACCATATTTGAAGATCTGGTATATTTGGGGCCAATGCAGCATACCTGGTCGAGAGTTGCCGTGGAAGCCACCATATGTTTGTAGTAATGCAGTAAAATGTAGTACAGGCAGCTGGATCAGTCCAGTTTACCCCTGTGCCGAAGGTCATTCATCTTTTTGGGTTTTCTCTCCCTTATCCCTCCCTCGGATTGGTACTCCCACCGCCTCATTTTGGCAAAGTGTTTATACACTCACACACCCCCCACACACAAAGGCCTTATCTTAAAGC
The DNA here is from genome assembly GCA_000934455.1 of Apostichopus parvimensis. Classification (NCBI taxonomy): domain Eukaryota; kingdom Metazoa; phylum Echinodermata; class Holothuroidea; order Aspidochirotida; family Stichopodidae; genus Apostichopus; species Apostichopus parvimensis. Next base: position 34,702 of record KN886486.1, read on the forward strand.
AGCATTTTTCGTTTTGTCGCCGTTTTCCACTTTTTTGACAATTCCATCGAGTTTATTACATATATCAATCACAAAAACGTCCAACTCTAGTGGAGTATACATTATCAAGCTAGATGGATTTGAAGAGCCATTTGAGGTGTACTGCAACAACGACGTTGGCGGAGGAGGCTGGATGGTACGCCTATAGGAAAAGTTTATGTCATGTTCGAAACTGATTTTTATATTATTTTAAATGCGATAAAACCTGTTTGTTTGGATGCAGGTATTATGACTTGAACATAGCAGAAAACACGTGTAAGAGTAATCAAGAAGTCGCATCATTACCTAGGAACGTCGAAATTGGGAAAGTAGCTATTATTTTTGGAGATGATATGTAGTCTTAATGCATTAAAGATCCACATATTTAATTAGCCCTTTCCCAATAATTGTGCACAATTCAGAGAGTATATGTAAGTTTCGATAATGTTTACAATATATGTCTGTTCTGTTACAGGTCATACAACGTCGCAACAGCAGTTCTGTGAATTTCAATAGAGGTTGGTCACAGTATCAAGATGGATTTGGTTTCTTGTCAACTGAGTTTTGGCTCGGCAATGAAAAGTTATCATATTTGACGAACCAAGCAGACTACGAACTTCGTGTGGATATAGAATTATCTAATGGAGCTTTTTTCTATACAACGTACAGCGGTTTTCGTATAACTGATGAATGGGGGCAGTATAAGATGACACATATTGGAGAAATCAAAAGTAATGCAGGTAAGCAAAATAAAACGTTAATAATAATAAAATAACAATTTTATTCTGAATACAATATATATCTACGTAACAAGCTGCATTATCTTTGCATTGAAATTCCTTGGGGTGGGTGGGGTGGCTATTACATGTAAACTTTGAATATGATTATATTTTCTTGACTGGGAGGTATATCAATCTTGCAAAATACAAAGTATTGTTGTAAAAATTACATTTTTTTTCTTGGTCTTGATCTTACCAACTGGCAGATACATCGATCGCTACATGTCCTACGAACATGATCTACGGAACCTACAGTTGCCAAGCAACATGTGAAGATCCCAACGGACAATCTGGTTGTAATAGTGACTCGATGGGTAGTGAGGGCTGTACCTGTCCAGCTGGTTTCTTAATGCAAGGGAGTGACTGTATCAGTGCGAGTGAATGCGGGTGTTTCGTAACATCAGCCAACTTGGTTATACCAGTGAGTATTTTCACGAACAGAATATCACGTGTCTATGCAAATGAAACAGAGATGGCATTTAAGCTAACTGACCTTGCGTGGACACAAATTCTAAGAAAAGAAAAACCATCAATTAATTTGTAGAGTGGACAAACATACGTTAACGATGACTGCACACAAAATTGTTCTTGTAATAATAACCAAGTGATCAATGCTGTGTGTGATGTCAAGAATGAAGTACGACAGTGTTATTGTAATGAGGGATACGAAGGTGACGGTGAAACTTGTGAGTCCTTGTATACAGACTGCCAGGATGTTAATGACGCTAGACATAGGCAGGATGGCGTTTATAAAATCATGCCTGCTGGATGGCCTGGTTTACCATTCGACGTAAATTGTAAAATGGAAAACGGCGGAGGATGGACCGTGAGTCTTTGATTTCAAAATCTTAACTATCTTTCTGTATGTTATTATGATTTCGTCTATTGCATATGGTAAAATCAGCACGTGTTTCTTTTTCGTTTGTTTGACTTTTATAATTCCTTAGCAAGGGTTGAGTATATTAAATAATACTTTAGTATATGAATTAGAAGGGAAAAAAGGTCGTTAGACATCCCCCTCCCACCCAAAACAACAAACACGAAATAATGAAAAACCCTTAATTTTTTAATACGGAAATATTATTCTGTGAATATATAGACGTGTGTTGTTTCTGATGTTAGTTTTGCCTGGTGACATGCTTCAACTGCTTCTCACAATTACCTTAATTGATTATTTTTACCTGCTATCTTTTCAGGTATTTCAACGTTGTACCGATGGATCTACTAGTTTTTATCAAAACTGGGCTGCGTACAAAGAAGGGTTTGCTGACAGCAGGAATTTATGGTTGGGAAATAAAAAGCTTCATTACTTGACAACTCAGAAAACTTACAAGCTTCGCTTTGAGATCACTACTTCTAGCGGATCTGCTAAATATGCTGAATATCCAGAGTTTCAAATAGATTCTGAAAGCAGCAACTATACAATGAATAAACTTGCTGATCGTAGCAGTGGAAACACAGGTTTGTTTGGTGTTTGGAGTTTGCTTTACTTAATAGGTTAAGTTAAAAGTGGCTAACCTGTTCACTATGAAAATAAATACCTATATATAAAATAATATAGTGACATCAATATTCCATTGCAGTCTTCTTTAACTTTTACGAAAATCGAATATATATTGTTTGATTGTTGCTATTAACCCGAAACAACAATTAGTTGGAAATATTAGTGGCATAAATATATACTAGATGCATATAGATTTTGACTGGTGTAAATGCCAGCTCGATCACTTCATGTGGCTATCAAGCTTTTTGTTGTTACATAATTTTAGTTAGAACTGTGAAGTTTATACGTCATTCAGATAACAGTTCCTTTACACATATGTACTTTTCTCACACAGACAGAAAATTCACACAAAGTATCATATCTTACAGTGCTCCTTTCTATTTCACAACTGTTTACCTCGCCGATAATTTAATCATCAATTAAATATCAAAAAATAACTGTGCATGTAAGGACATTTTAGTCACATTTCGCCTCAAATATTTACAGAGAGGCATTCATTTCATCTACAGTGCTTACACCTACACAGTTATCAAACCAACCATCCTTTTCCATACATGTTCATGATTGCGTGGTATTATAAATACACTATCAAGGCCTACAGCATGAATGAATGAAGGAATGTTAAAACAATTATTATTATTTCAAACATACGAAGACAAAGTTATTATTTTATTTTTAACATACATTCGGAGAACACAGACTGTGAAACAAGTGAAACAAACCTGTCATGAATATGCAAAGATACCAGTCCTCAATTTAGTCCTATAACAATGACCAATTTCGATTTAACGAATTGAATACAGATATCTATGAAACTGTTTTGAAAATACCATATACATAGACCTAGATTAATGGTACGTATATCAACAACAAAAAACAGTCGGAGAAACAATTTTCTACAGAAGATGATCGAATTTTATATTTGTGTATGAATTTCAAGTTTAATAATGGTTATGTTGGCTAGAATTGAATTGTCTCCTCTAAAATCAACAACTTTGCAACAAAAAAATCCCCATTAATGATACAAGTCAATTCGACAACCTCTAGCAACTAGTTAAAAAATTAAATTGAATGAGTCGAAGTCTGGTTCACAATGTTACATAGTCATTTATTTCTTCCCCCCCCCCCCCCCTCCCCTGCTGCAGCACATCTCTCTTTTATCAAGTCATCCAACATTTACCATGAATGCAAAGAACAGTGCATCGGATTATTGACGACAGCGTCTTATACATATTTCGAAGGACAGTAAATCATATTTACTGCCCTACAGTGACTTTTAACCA